>CAXKVX010001911.1:0-23241 GCA_964058865.1 Eleocharis quinqueflora | reverse complement strand
CATGAAAAGCCAGGTCTAGTTGGATTGTCTTAATCAATAATGCTAGTATTATTTTATATAAATAACCTAATTAACTATATCGGGTTGGAACTTCTCATTCCCTGTGATGGTGCTTATTTAGTGGACGCTCTGTTGGTTGGTTATTTATTTCTTTATTTTTTTTCTATGCAATCATCTCTCTGTAGTTCCATACTTTATTGCATAATGGTATGCTTTGTACTACTTGCCAGAGTAGGTTTAAAACGGAATTTCATTTCAAATTTTACTTGGTCAGAAGTCAACTAGAGTTCACATGGACATTGGAATTTCCATTTGAACTCACAAATTAAATTAGTAGTGCTCTGGAATTATTATATTTGATATTTAACCTAAGTTTGAATCTTATTAGTTATTTCAATAGTTTTAACATCTAGTTTTAGTTTAATTTAAGATTCTGTGAGATGGGTGCAAAAGATCATAGCAACGAAAGAGAAGCTTATTTTGATGAACAAGGGAATGAAGCTGAATTGCATGTTGAGACAGCACGAGACGCGCTCTCTTCTCACCAGGAAACCAATCTGATCGATGAATACAACAAGGCAAAACGGGTTACTCGAGTTCCCAAGAAAATTATGAAAAAGGAAATATCTGATATCAACCGTAGCACTCGGATATCAAGACTCAGCACCCCAAAACTTCAGTATAGCAAAACATCAATCAGTAACAACCAAAGTACAAAGAAATCCCCAAAGCAATTGAATATTTACAATAACAGTCATGTTACAAGCAACTCGAGTGGTAAGAAAAGCGAAACTGAAACAAAGGAAGTGTTAGATGAAGCAGTTGAATTTGAAATAATAAATGAGGGGAAGGAGGTAGTAGATGTGCTAGATGAGGCACCGAACTGCGACCAGAGTAACAGCACTGATACAGAGACAGCTGACAGAGAAGAAGAGCCCATGGTTTCACCTGATGGAAAGATTAATGACATTATCTACCAAAAGATGGAGGAGTTGGAGGTGAAAGTGGAGAAGTTTGAAGACGAGTTGCGGGAAATGGCAGCAATCGAGTTTTCAATTTATTCAGTTGCAGCAGAGCATGCCAACTCAGGTTATGAGGTGCATACACCGGCAAGGAGATTGTCAAAGGTTCTTACACATGCAAGTGAGAGCTTTTCACAAGATAAGAAGCCTAGCATGGCTAGATGCATTGTATCAGGTCTTGTGCATGTTGCAAAATCATGTGGCAATGACATATCAAGGTACCTATTTTATGTTTTCATTACGGCATTTTCTGTTAATTTTTGCTTATTTCATATATAAAAAATCATTTAGTTATTGTGTGAACATAAGTCTAATAATTTGTGTAATTGAGAAGTTAGTACTTTTTGTTAATTATGTGGACTGAAAATTGTCTGATTTAAATTAATTTGTTTATCCTATATTATACAATGAAGATGCTTCGAGATGTCCTAGAAATAAGTATTTCTCTTGTAAACTCTCACTGTTTTTTCATTTTTCTATTTGAAGGTTGACCTTCTGGCTCTCAAACACTATTGTTTTAAGAGAAATTATAACCCAAAACTTGGGAAAATCATCACAAAATTGGGTCGGTAAGGAGACAAAAACAGATGGGAGGAGAGCAAGCATACAGTCAATCTATGTCTCACATGAGTCGACTACAATGGTGACTTCATTGAAGAAAATTGAGTCATGGATCTTTAATAGGATTGTGGAATCTGTCTGGTTGCAGGTAATTCTGCATTTACTATATCACCTAAAGGAGTAATTAGATTTTGCCTTAACAGTCGAGAATAAACTAAACAAGCTGAAATAATGTGACTTCACTAACCAGTCTCTTTGATGGTAAATTGAATCTGTTTCTTTTCAAGTCATTTTTTCTGTAGCAACCTTTCTGCAAAAAAATCACTGAGTTAGTGGCAGTTATTATAAGACCTTTTATTAATCTATTCATTCTCTGAAGAATTGATTTAATGAGGTTTATGTCCAGGCATTGACTCCATATATGCAACCACTAAAGGAGAAAACACATTTGCCAATATCATTGGTGAAAACGTTGTGCCATAATTCAGGAGGTAGAAAGCAAGAAAACTTTTCTGTTAACTTATGGACAATGGCATTTCATGATGCCTTTACCAGGCTCTGTCCTCTTCGTGCTAGGGGAAGCAAGTGTGGATGCTTACCAGTACTGGCTAAGCTGGTATATTTCTTTTGTGCTTTTGAAGTTTTTAAAAATGCCCTTTATTAAAAAAAATCAAGATAATACATTTCACATGCAGTTCTATAAATGCTCATAAAAAATTATGAAAGATTTAAACGCCAGAATGCCAGCAAATGCTGGTACGATAACACACCTAGATGCCAGTGTTGAAAGAACACAAGGCTTGAATAGGTTAACAGCCAGAACCTGCATAGTCTAGATTAGCCCTATATGCCATATTTAACTATTTAAGCTTGAATTGCGCTCAACAAAACTCAAGTGGCCTCATTTGGCCAGTTATTCAGTTAAACACCGAAAGAATCTTTTTCTCCAATCAATCTAGAAAGTGCATGTCAGTACAGATCTGACTAACATGAAATAATTCTCTACTAAAATTTATTCTGATACAAGTGCTTCTCCTCTTTTAGGTCATGGAACATTGCATAAAACGATTGGATATCGCAATGTTCAATGCAATTTTGAGGGAATCGTATAACGAAGCACCAACAGATCCAATTTCTGATCCAATTGCTGACCCAAAGGTTCTTCCAATTCCACCAAGAGATCTGAGCTTTGGAACTGGCGCACAACTGAGAAATGCTGTATGTCTTCCAATTTCATTTTTGCAACTTTTTATTCATGATAATATTTTGTATAGTTCAGTTACATACATGGTTGATTTGGAAAATATATTGACTAAGCACTCAAGACAGCTTATGAGGACTCTGCTTGTCAGAAAAATATTCAAGCAACTAAATTGGGATCAAGTGACCAAAGTATCTTTTGTTATCATCCGCTATGTTGAACTGAAATTTCACCTTTCCCTCCAGATTGGAAATTGGTCAATCTCACTAACCGAGACGTTCTTCAAGGATGTGGAAGAATACAGAAAAAGCGACCAGCATGGATTAGAGGAGGATGATGGCAAGACAACAACCAATGAGCTAATGTGGTTTCGGCTGCTTCATGAGCTAGGTGAACTACTGATGCTTCCTAAAGACATGCTTCTTGAGGCACCTATTCGTCAAGAGGTAATAACATTTTACATTTGACATTTTTTCTTGAGCCATTGCCATAATGCTCACTTGTTTCTTTCTGAAACATAAATGCTCAGATTTGTGGACACATCGGATAGCCAATGTTTTACATTTGACATTTGGCACTTCTAACACACTGTGCAGGCAGTAATCACATTTTGTTAATTTGTTTATGTTTCCCAAGTTCTGAAATTAAGCAATGGTTACAGGTTTGCCCCTCATTCGGTCTATCACTTATAACAAGAATACTTTCTAATTTCGCACCCGACGAATTTTGCCCTGATCCTGTTCCTAGCTTTGTTATGGATGAGCTGAAGTCAGAGGTAAATTTCTTTTTCTCTATCCACACTTATGCATATATACATTGATATAGAGACCCATTAACAACCTAGAACACATTATTTTTCTCATATGCAGAGTGTACTTGATGAAGCATCAGACATGGAAAAGGTGACCAGCATCCCTTGTGCTGCCTCCGAAATAGAATACCACCCTTGTTCACTTGGCAACATGGCAGTTGAGCTGTCAACTGCAGGAGATGCAACCTCCAAGCTTGACAAGAAGGTTTTGACTGCTCAAATGAGAGGTTACCAAAGCCAAAATGATTTGAGAGAGCTTGAATTGCCACTCTTCTCCATAGGTGAAAAAGGTGTTACTGAGATGTCACAAACGAGTGAAAGATACAAACTCCTCCAGGAAATCTGGTACCAGTGAGACCTCTATGTTTTGGGTTCCTCGTTAAGGATTCTGAGCATGCTTCTATATAGAAATATAGATACTAAAAGATGTATAACATGATATGTGATGGTTATGGTATCTTTGGGAATACGATACCCATATATTCTGTACATTTTGTAAGAACTTGCCTGTTTACGGGACAAGTAGAGTGGGATTTATTGGCTAGTCCAATTCAGAATAAGTCACTAATTCAAATCCAACTCAGTTGTATTAGCAAAAATTACAAAGACTAACTCATTTATCAATAAATAGTTGGATTAGCAAAATTAGCACACTGACAAAAAGATTCTAAATCCTTGCAACAAAAACACAGTTTGTGTTTTACATAATTGTTGTCTGCAATCACTTGATGGAAGAAAAAATTGCAATGCAGTAATTGTATAAACCCCCCAATCATCTTTAAAAGCTCGTTTTAATGGAAAACAAATGATAATATGCTAATATGCAAATGAGTAAAAATAACTTTTTTATGACAGTGAGCAAAAAGAACATAGTATATCACATATGCAATCATCTGACCATATCAGTGGCTTTATCTAAGATGCCTCCATATTTGCAACTCTGGCGAACTCCTGAAACACAGTTGCACTATACTACACAGATGAAAACCCAAATTCAATTCTCAAATCAGTATTTAACAGATACCTAGAATTTACCCAAAACTGCATGCTGATCAAGAAAATTTGATTCATAGATTTCCAGAAAGCCAACTACAATTTCTGCAACAACACTCACTATAAAGGGATCAGGAAACAGACTAATAATTTTACTTCGATTAACACGAAAATACTAGCAAACTCCAGCACAAAATTAAATTCAAACTCCCGGTATTTAATCAGCTTCATCAACAACAACAGTGCCCAACCCCTTCAATCCCTCAACTGGGACCTCAGCAACTGTGACCAGAGAATAGAGCTCCTCCTTAGCATCCTCTTCATCATTCCTCTTGCGTGAGATGCGCACACGTACACGCCTGGGGACACTACGGATGCCACTGCTCCAGATTTGCTTGTTCAACTTGACGTCAATTCTAACATCATTGGTCCCCATAGCCTTCTGAGCAAACTTCCTTATCTCCTTCATGGCGTTTGGTGCCTTCTTCTTGAAGGTGCTGATTTATAGACAACAATCAGAGACTAATACAAAAACAATTAAGTATAATTTGTAACTAAAGTATCTAGCAATTATTGAACTTGGACACGAAAAGATATATACAAGGAAATGGTTCTGACAGACTTGTTACAAAAAGATATATACAAGGAAATGGATCTGACATACTTGTTGGTCTTAAAAAATTATACGAGCAATCAAATAATAATGGTATTAATCAGTTATGTCGAAGACAAACATTTCAATCAAGTTTGCAAGTATCAGTAAAGCTAGTCTGATAATTTAAAACCTCTATTACTAGCTATGAATTTTTAGCATAGTAAGTATTAAGTGTTACACTTCATCTGATAACACAGAAGCTCTTGAATAGCAATTAGCACCAGAGCTCTATATTTATAAAACTTTCAACGAGGAATAAGATGATCTTATACAATTCTCAGAGTAATTAAAGCATAACATGAACCAAAAGATCAACTGTTACCAAGTTTTAGATCACATCATAGAACAACTAACAATCAAGCTAAACAGATCTACAATGAGTTCCAATACAAAGAAGAAACGAGAAAGGAAACAATAAAGGAAAAGATACGAACCAGCCATGGAGGCGCTTGTGGAGGTTGATCGTGTACTCCCTGGTAACGACCTCAGTCTTTCTCGCTCCTTTGCTCCCCTTGTCAGCCATTTGCGCGCCGCCGCGTTCACCAACCCTTTCTTCGTTTTAACCCCTCTCTCTCTCTCTCTCTCTCTCTCTCTCTCTTATTTGAACTAATTAACTAAACCCTAGGTCAGATATGGAATTGTATACTCTGCTGCATTTTTTTGTGCAGCAGGGCTACATTTAATCCGATTCGGATCGTCGGATTAAATATGAACGCTCAACCGTTACTGAAATGATTTCGCGGATTTTACAATATTAAATTACAACCGTTGATCATTGATCGAACGGTTCAAACCAAAATGCACTGAAAAAAGTGCAATTTCGTTTCGGTCTGATATAAGAGCTGCGCCTGCGCATAACATTTCCGGCCCATTTGTTTGCATCTCATTTTTGGGCTAGGCTCAGTTATTTCTTCAAATTATTATAAGTTACTGGGCAGAGATAGAATGTTTGGGCTAGGCTCATATCTTTAATGATCGTAATAGATCTATTAGGCTCATATCTTTAATTTGTATTATATTATGTAATTCATAATTTTTTATTACATAAATCATCACTATTATTATTTTTATTTTGTTATTTAGAAAATAAATGATATCATTATAATATATATTCATATTATATTACATATTTCACTTTAACTTTTGTTGCGTTTTTCAAGAAATCACTTTTCATAAATCTCGGTGAATTGAACGGTTAATATGAGCTAGAATATTCAGTGTACCCATCTTTTGGAGTACTCAAATTTTTGTCTAATAATAATAGTTATCATTATTATTCTCATTATTATATTATTATTTTATTATCATCATTGCTATTTTCAAAATTATCAACATTATACTATATCATTACTACTATTATCTTTAATTTATTATATTATTTATTTACTATTGTTATTATTATTATTATATTGTCATCATCATTATTATTATTATTATTATCATCATTTTTTATAATAATTTTTATTATATTATATTATTTAATTTAAAATTATTGTTATTGTTATATTATAATTATGATTGTAATATTATTATTATATTATATTATCATTGTAGAACCCTAGAGGGGTGAATAAGATCCAATTGAAATCTAGGATTCTTTTTGCAAATTTATACAATTCAATTCCTATAGCAATTTCTAGATTCAACAATAAAATTAATTCAAACAATTCAATTGGTATACTTCTCAAATAATAATTACTAACAATTTTTGAGAAGTCTAAATACCGGTTTGGCTTAATTAATTTCTAGTTGTGAAAGCGTAATAATTAACAAATCAATTCGCTCAACTCTCAAGTAGTTAAATGCAACTAATTGAATAGAGAAAAGTTAGAAAGATTGAACAAATGATGACGCTCGATATGTTGACGGAGTTCAACTATGCCTTTGGCCTAATCTACTCTTCGGGTTCCTCACGCCCCCACTTCTTACGGTAATAAATTTGTTCTGCTCCACTAAACAATCGTCTTTACAAAGTCGAACATTATCCTCAAACAATCTCACAAATAATTTTGATTAAATTAGACAAGTGAACTTGAGCTCAGCAAGAAATTTATCAAGGTTTGGATCTCTCAACAATAATGGCTGCTCTTAGGAATGTATTTTTTAGGTTTTAGAATTCATACCAAGAGAAAGGGAGAGAACTCTCTTTTGTAACGACTCATATCTACATTTTTTTGGTTTCTTCTGCGACTCACTATGTCAAACGATAATTTCACTTTTTCAAATAATCAAAATTATTTTCTTCTATCACTATTTCAAAATCACATACAGTATTCTATTCTTACTACTCTCCACCATTCTTTTAGTGTTATTTCTTGATTTGCAAACATACATTATCTTTTTTTTTCACGTATGTGTTTTAATCTGAATCGCTCGATTAAGATCGAAAGTTACCATCGCTAATAATAAAATGTACAAAAAATTTATATTATTGAATTAGAAACGTATAAAATAGATCGCACGACACAAACAAAATTTGCACTCTCTAATTGCAAAAAGTGCATCTGAGGATACGGTTACAGTAAACTGTGATCAAGTTTTTGTTTTTTTTGTTTCCTTCGACCTGCTTGTGGCCCACAAACGAACTCATGCTTTATTAAATTATTAATAAAGTACAATTGTCTCGCTGTGAACAAGTTGTACTGTACTCAGCACTTTTTTATTATTACAGTTCTACAAAAAAATTTGTCGATTTGCTAATACAGTAACACGCCTTCCATTTTTCATAATTAATTATATTAATATAAACTGGAATCATTTTATGATTTATAGTTTTAAACCATTGATTTCATAATTTAATTTCATATGTTTTTAAACCAATTTTGATCAGTTCTTTTATTTCTTCTACAAATTATGTTTAGTATTTGGTTGTTTTCATTTCCAGAGCATCGTTTTTTCAGTTACTTTTATTTCTGACAAAGTGAGAATAGCTTTACAAATTTAATTGAAACTACTGAAAGAATTGCAACATTAATACTAAGATACCAAAGAAACCGATATTAAAATGCACCATAAGTTTAACATTTATAATACTAAAACATTTATAATACAAAATTTGATTTCCAACATAAACAACTAATTTTTACTACTAATACTTAAAATTAAGTATTAATACTTTATATATATATATATATATAGTATGACTAATGTGAAAATATTTGCATTTCGGCCGAAGTGCAAAAGTTTAATATTAACCAACTTTTTTGGTCAAAATTTAATTTAAGTTGCTCAATAAATTCTTCATATCAAAATTTTGTAGGAAATCAAATTTTGTGATTTTTAGAGCTTTCTAGTTATATTTTAAATATTTGTTAAAAACAGTCCTGAAAAGATCATGTTTTTTAATATTAAAATGGATTGTTCGGATCGTTTATTTTTATTTTAAAATTCAAGATATGATTATAAGCACGATAAACGAATAAAGTTATGTGCTTATATAAGTATCATAGCATAACTCTAACTCTGTATATATTAATATTAGATAATAGCAGATGGAGACTAGTTTTTTTATGTTTATTCCAAAAATCAAGGACTAAATATAAGAAAATATATTTTATACAAATTCATTTTTTTTCTTTTGAAGCAAATTAAAGGGCCACCTGACTTCCGACATATATTCTTTATTAATGATTATTACAAACATGCATTGATTCTTTTAATTAAAGACAAAACCAATAATCACTTGTATTTAGCATGCGGTTCACAAAATACAACAGACAATCATCAAGTAATTGAACTCGGTTTCTTGTTATTTGTTAATTTGTCCGTTTGTGATCTCCTCTTCAATCACCCAATTTCTCTCATTATAGGACAATTAAATGACAACAAATCAAAACATAACACTGTTAAATGGCTGGCACTACTGTTGTGCTTGTGCTTTTGAGAGAGGAGAGAGGAGAGAGGAGAGAGACGCCATGAGAATATCAAATATATCAATTAATGTGGAAGGAGTTGTATGGATGACGGGAGGGTTTTTGTTCATTGATGTAGAACTTTTTGGGTGTTTTTTAATGCAACACTTGGTACCTGCAGATTTCAAATAGGAATAACAGGATCTCTTTTTTTCTTATGATCTGCATTGAGGACTGAAATTTATCTGAAGAGAGAGAAAAACGAAGAGAGAAAAAAATGATCCGAATCGTTCGTGATTGATCTTACGATGTCGAGTGATAAAACATGGTCTGCTTTTTTCTTGAAATAACAGCAGATTAGGACTCGGCAGCTGCTGCCCAGTTTTCAAAAAAAAAAAAATGTGGAAAGAGAAGAATGAATGGAAAGGATAACAAGAGGAAAAAAATAAGAGAGAAACACTGGTACTATCGGGATCCAAGACTTTTGGCCTGTACCATGGAACTTCTGACAATGTCTTTACTTCAACTTGTGTACTATCAATGCTAGCTGTACCATTCTGATGCTTGCACTTCATTGATTTATTTCCTGTGGTATATAGTTATATTATGCCGATTTTTTTATTTTTAAAAATATAATAAATAAATTATAAATATAAAGAAAGATACGTTAGAAGCTCGAAAAATAGAAATGACTGAAGTTGTCAACTATTTCTGTTATAAAATAATTTATTTATTTGATTTCCAATATTAAAAAAATCATTTAAACCTTAGTCAGCAGTCCCCGTTTCAATTCTCTGAACTAAAATTTGATTGAGTGCTTTCTCTCCGTCTCTAATTTCGTAATATCAGAACTGATGAGAAGTGCCTGCTTCCTGTACCATCACAAGATTTATTTGATCTGACAGAATAACTGATCACTATTTCTGCAGACTGTCTGATACTGACCTCCATCACACATTCACACTATATATCTGATCTGATTCTGACAGAATAATTCCTCACTGTTTTAGCCACGCTGTCTGATTCCAATAACAAAGAACCAATTCAAATTTTATCACTCGATCCCAAATCTGCTTGACCAACCAACGGCATCTGTAAAATTTTCAAACAGCTAAACCACTGTTTAATTTATAGCTGTCAAAGATCAGCCTCACAATCATTAACAATTAAACATGGTTTCTCTGAAAAATTGAATAAACTATGGCAAGTGGTAACAGGCCAACTTGTTCTAATGTTCTTGGTTCGATTTTTTACAGAGCCTGATTAGGAAATGAAAAATATGTTCTGACATGAAAATTTGTTAGTTTCTCTCAAAAAGAAATTTTTTTGCTCGTTGCTTGCAATGCACATGTCATGATATGCATCATGCTAATCCATTTACAATATGTAATCATGAACAATAAATGCACAGCTGGTTGCAACATTTTAAGATGAGTGGGTGCCACATTCCGGGGAACGTAATCTTTTACCGCGCAACACCGACAATGTGTGTGCTGCGCAGCAAATTTCAGCCTTTTATTTGCATCGAGATTCGTGCAAGCTAAATTTTATAATATCAGACCCCCTGAATCAAATTTGGGCCGTCCGTAGCTTATAGCGCAGAAAATCTGAGCCGTCCGTCGGTGCTGCACGGTAGAAGAATAACTTCCCACATTCTGGTGGCTTGTTTGTGGAGCCCATATATTGCCGGATCCTGTTTTTCTATCGTGCGTCGTCTCGACCGCCCAGATGACAATCAGTAGAGTTTTAGATTTGAAATACGAATTACGAAAAAATCAAACGATCATCTTCTCATACAGCGCGGTGCCGCGCGTCGCCTGATCTCGTCCATATATTGCCACCACATAGAATTCAGTCTCATTATAAATCTCATGACAATTATTGAACGGGAGAAATAACGCTTGCTAATGATTTGAATGTCCCTATTCCGTACAGCGTGGCATTATTATTTAGATTTATATGTTAAAAAAAGTAACAGGTTTGCCGTGGCATTTAATTCTATGTTTTATTTTTGAGAAGAAATGGATCAAGTTAGTCACCTAACTTTAAATAAAAAATTTCTACTCAAATTTCGAACCTTACACACAAAAGACATAGTAGTTACTAGGCTAAAGAATAATTCGCAATTAGTTATACTTATTAAAAAATCAGAATTAAAAATCTCCGAGGATGTATCATAGTGAAATTAGCACATACCTTAGAATAATAGCATTTCTCACAAGAAGTACGAAATTGTCCAATGTACGGATCCGTTTAATTTTAATTTGGCAGTATCAATATCAATATGATATGATAGATATATATATATATATATATATATATATATATATACTATATTGAAATTGAAGTTCAACTTCTTATAATTTATCTTTATGGCATCTGCTGGCCGAAAAGACTTACATCCACATATACAAACATCTTTCCTTTTCTTTTTCACTCTTAATATGGAATCAAATTCGCTGCTTGTATAATTCATTTTTATTCTCTGCTTGTTTTTATTTGAATCGTTCAAAATTTATCTAATAACTAAAGCACATGTTTTTTAAATCAAATCACAACCATCCGTGACGATCGAATTGAGACAAACAGAATTCTGCTTACCTCGAATACAAACAGCAGATTCGAATCCTCTTAATATATAGGTACGAATATAATTACAAATCACTAATAAATTTGGATCATCAATTCGTTCAAATCTATAGAATCAAATGCTGATGTCATGTCATACCATGTTTTAAAAAACACATGATTTGATTACCTGACTGACGTGTGACTTGACATGTCTACAATAATTTTATTACGTAACGCAGTGTGACCTGATTACGCTTAGGATACGACATACATAAGACACATATATAATAAAATGCGACGAGTGTAAATACATATGATAAATCATGTTTGAACATATTTTTAAGGGAGTTTATACCTAGATATCATATTTGATATCAACTATTAATATCGATTTTATTATGCACATTTAGTTGAGTTATCATGCACATTATTTGAGTTATTATGCAAGTTATTTTTTGTAATGAAATAGTTATACATGTCAATTTTATTATGCATCTTTAATTAAGTTATCGTGCACATTATTTGAGTTATTATGCATGTTATTTTCTGTAATGAAATAGTTATAAATGTTATTTTTTGTAATGAAATAGTTATGATATAACATGCATAATAACTCAAATAATGTACATTATAACTCAACTAAATATGCATAACAAAATCGGTAT
Organism: Eleocharis quinqueflora; assembly: GCA_964058865.1. NCBI lineage: Eukaryota > Viridiplantae > Streptophyta > Magnoliopsida > Poales > Cyperaceae > Eleocharis > Eleocharis quinqueflora. The sequence continues at coordinate 10,911 of CAXKVX010001911.1, read as the reverse complement.
CAATAGTTGGTATCAAATGTGGTATCTACTAAACGTTATCCTATTTTTAATGTAAAACACTTTTAGGTTATCTTTTCTATCTTTTATTTTTCGAATTTTGTGGTTGTTCATTAAAATGCTCTACATCGTATCTCATTTGAAAATTTCAATGATTGATCTGAATCGTTAATCATGATCTATATATTGAATCTACTTAGAGAATGAGTTTTACATTTTTTTATTTTTGCTATTTTTAAATAGGTAGGAAAATCGCAACTTTATTTGATCCAGAAATCATTTGATTTGCAATTTTTCTACCTCTTTAAAAATAGCAAATAAATGTAAAATTCAATCTTCAAGTAAATTTTAATGTGTAGATCATGTTCAGCGGTTTGAAACGCTCGCTGGTATTATCAAATTAGAGATAACGGACGTGAAACACACAGACGGTTTGGTGCTCCATGAAGCACCATAGCCTCTCTCTATGTGATATATATATATATATATATATATATATATATATATAGAGAGAGAGAGAGAGAGAGAGATGCTATGGTGCACTACGAAGCCATAATTAGTTTTGGCATCACACTCAAATTTCAAATAAGAAAATTTGAAACAATCGATCCAAACCGTCCAATGTGATCTCCATATTGAAATCTCACTAGAGACCAAATTTTTAATTTTTTAGATTTGTTTAACTATTTTTTTAGAGGAGTATGAAATTTTGTTGATATACTAATTATTGGACCACCCAATATGGCTCATTTTGCGCTCTTCTAAAAAATATTAAAAAAATCTAAAAAATAAAAAATTTGGTTTATAATAAGATTCTAATATGGAGACCACATTGAACGGTTTGGATCGATCGTTTGAATTTTAAAATTTAAAATTTGAACGTGATGTCAAAACTAATCTTGACTTCGTAATGCACCACAGCACATATATATATATATATATATATATATATATATATATATATATATATATATATATATATAGAGAGAGAGAGAGAGAGAGAGAGAGAGAAAGAGAGTGTGTCTTGCTAGCATGTTTTCATAAGCATTTTGAGTGAAATGTTTACGGGTCAAATTTTAAAATGTAGCGTTTGAAATTCTGATTTAAATAGCTCAACAATTTATGATATAAGATATTTTTTATTATTTTTGGACAACTTTCAAAAATAATTAGACATAGTTAGAAAATTCTAAAAATTGAAAAATAGTATTATACAAGATTATCATATAAATAAGTTATTGAGCTATTTAAATCGAAATTTCAAACGCGAGATTTTAAATGTGACGCGTAAACGTTTCATCCGAAGTGCTTATGAAAGCACACTAGCAAAACTCTCTCTCTCTCTCTCTCTCTCTCTTCTATATATATATATATATGAGTATGGCTAATGTGAAAACGTTTGCACTTCGGTCGAAGTGCAAAAGTTTCACATTAGCCAACTTTTTTGGTCAAAATTTAAATTTAAGTTGCTCAATAAATTCTTCATATCAAAATCTTGTAGGAAATCAAATTTCGTGATTTTTAGAGCTTCTAGCTATATTTTAAATATTTTTTAAAAATAGTTCAGTTTAATATTAAAAAAAACATGACCTTTTCAGGACTGTTTTTAAAAAATATTTAAAATATAGCTAGAAAGCTCTAAAAATCACGAAATTTTATTTCCTACAAGATTTTGATATGAAAAATTTATTGACCAACTTAAATTTAAATTTTGATCATAAAAAATTGATTAATGTGAAACTTTTGCACTTCGACCGAAGTGCAAACGTTTTCACATTAGACATACTCATGTATAGATATATAAGACTACAGAGTTGTGAAAAGGAATTGCAAAAGTATGGTAAAGTGAAAGTATCTTTGGAATATTTTTCGTGGCAAAAAATATATTTTAATCAAATAAATAAATTGTTGATTTAAACTTAAAAATGTTGGTAAAAATGCAAAAAAAAATTAAAATAAAGAAAAAGGTATATAAAAATTGGTTCCTCAATTCCTCTTTACTTAATAAAAGTAATTTTTAAGAAATTATTCAACACAGGAGTACTCAGACAGATCTTTTTCTTTTTTCAATTTTGTTTGATTTTTTCATTCAATTAAAGTCAAATATTAATATTATTCGCATTGGTGTAACATCCCATGCATGTCGTAGTACATAATAACATAATTACACTCGACTACGCATGATTCTGTGAGATGTAATTTGTTTCACAAACCTGATTAACATACATTAATTGCAAAGCAAACAATGCTGTCAAATAATAGTACCACTTAATTATAACTGTGATCACTCGTGAAGTCGTGATAAATCATCTTTTGTTCTCTAGGTTCTAGTATGCATGTATTTTTGAATTCGTATCCCCCAAAATAATGCGGGGTCTCGAAATAGTCAGCGGGCAGCACTGTTACACTGTAAATTCATTGGTACTGTAGCAAAAACTTTGTGCGGGCAGCACTCGTCGCTGTAGCAACGGTGGAAATGTAGGGAGACCCATTGCTGCCGACCATTTCAGCAGATGTGAATTTTGTATCTTTAAGATGTATAATTGGATATATGGCGCTATACAGACGAGAGATTAGCGGATATTCTGGTAAAAAATGGGACTGAAGGCGCAGGCCGTAGCCGGAAAATTTTCATATTCACTATTTTTTTAAAAATAAAAAATGTCATATTCTATTAAAAAATAATCATACACTAGTGCATCAAATATCCATACATCGATATATTCCTTTCAAAAAAACCATCATAGATAAAATAAAAGTCACAAACACTAAACTAAACTGTAAAATAAAAGTCACAAACACTAACATAAACTGGAAGAATGAATATCAGCTAACAAATTAAATTACAAGTATAAAATGTTACCAAAGCAGAAGGCTTGAACATAACTGACTTGTTTCTTTTTTACAGGTTTTCTTGAATGAGTCAAGCACTTTTTCGTATTGTCAATAAAACTCAATCACGATCCTTGACATGATGAACTGAGAACAATATTATTCATAGTTCAAATACTGAACTTCACAACTGTGTTATCAGGGTAATCACTCTCACCCTCTTCACCCTCTCTATTCTGATCTCAGGCCAATATATCAGTCTTCAGACAATGTGTACATCGTATCTGATGATAATGACAACATTTCATCAACATATGTACACTTGGTGCATTTACAGAACACATATGTATATTTGGCACATGTACATAACACATCTGCACAAATATTCGGTCTACTGTACATTGCTGAAAAGTTGTTAATTTTGTTTCGAATGATTTGAGTGCATTAGGAAGATATTTCTTAATTACATTACGAATTTACATGTATTCATGAATTTATTCTGTGCGCACAGTCAATATATCATAACATTTGAGATATAGATTCGAATATTTGTAAATTGAAAGGGATTAGATATTGACCTAAAGATATCGTGAAATATCTAATTAAATGTAACTAATATGATCTGGGGTATGAGATATATTGTTTCTATTCTTATTTTTTAAATAAGAGCTAGCTTTACGCTGGCCCTAACGAGTTTCTAGTTTAGAGTGCTCAAATTGCAGGTATATCGCCAATCGCATGGTTCATTACGAGTATGGAGACTCATAAGGTCTTTTGAGTCTCCAAGAGAGTGATATAGGGGGTTAAATAAAAAAAATTGGCCATATCGGCAGGTGGGGCTGTTGGACCACGCGATGTAGGCTGGCATCGGCCGGTGGGAAGGTTGGCACCGGCATGCAGAGGGTTACATCGGTCGGTGGGGAGGTTGGCAAGCTTCGCAAGGCACGACACCGGCCTGCAGAGGCCCTACATCGACATGTAGGGGTTGGCACCGATCGGTGTGAGGCATGGTACTGCCCAGTAAAGCCCAGTAAAAAAACATCGTTCTTCTCTCAATATCAGACGCAAACACCGTCTTCTCTTCTCTCTATTCTTGTTTTGTTTTGTTTTATTTTTTTTGTTTTCTTATTTTTTTGTCTTTTATTTATTTATTTATTTATTTATTTCTTCAATGTTTTTTTTGTTCTATTTTATTTTTAATTTTTAATTAATCTTCGATTTTCTTGTTTTTCTTGTTATATTTATTTACTTCTAATCTTTTATTTTGTTTTTATTTTTTGCTTTTAAATTAAATTTTAAATTCGAAATTTGAATTATCTAGGCAATTTGACAATTGTAAAAAATTGCACATTCTGCAACCAGCTGTTAGGTTGCAGAACTTACATCTTTTTTATTTTTTTATTCGATCTTTATCATCTGCTTTTTATTAATAACCGGTGATAACAGCCCACTGATAAAGTGACTTTTATCACCGGTTATTACTAAAAAGTTGGTGATAAAAGTCAAGGCTTTCATCCCCAATTTTTAATACTTTTAGTATCCCTAACACGTCAGGAGAAAATTCGACAATAAATGTAATAAAAAACCGAAAATAAAGCCCTTTTTTATAGTAGCTACAATATCTTACGCTAATTGGCCTCGTAATTTATGTACTAAGCTTTCAAATTTATCATAAACATATACTAGATTATATATAAATATTTCAAAGCCTTCTCCCCTAATTAAAGAAAACAAATTTAAAATTTCTATTCAAAACTGCTATTCAAGGCTACAATGAATTTATCTACCGATGCATTAATTGACAATGAGGTCCACAAAAAATTTCTTCAAAAAAAAAAAAAGAGTCTTACTAACCTGTGAAGTGAATCAAGGTTTTTTCCCTTTCCTATTGAAGAAGAAGAAGAATTGAGAGGGGAGGGAAAAAGATAAAAGATAAACTAAATTATTCTTATTCATGGTAATTTTGTTGGAAGTAAAATATTAAATGTATCCAACAATTCTCCACAAGATTATAATAGAATGGAGTTCAATAATACAAAATTTAGTCAATTTAATTGAGATTCACTTATGTAGACATATAATAATATTAATAATATATAATACAAACATAAATACAAAATAGTAATATTTACTTCTTAGAACAGATATATGATTATTACGCACGTGAAACTATTATTTTTCTTCTTAATTAGAACAGATGCAGATTTGATTATTTGGCATACCAAATACAATTCAGGTATATATGTCTTGATTTAATTATTTAATTATTTATTTTTAATATTTATTCTACAAATCATCAGTTGATATTTAAATTGGTTTTGTCAGAATTTTGATTTTAAAAATTTTGTAATTAGTTTGTACTGGCCTTACAATTGGCATTATAAATAAAATTATCTTCAACGCATAGTATATATGGGCATGGAGATATCTCCTGCATTGTATAATATTTTTAGTTCAATATGTATTAGAATACATGAATCAATGTCAAATTGAGCATGGACATGCCATGACACCAGATGTGTAGATGCTACATATTTAAGAATAATGGTGAACAATTAAATTTTATGAAAACAGTGATAGTAAATACATCATGTAAAAAACAACACAATGGTGAAGTAATTTACATGAAAAATATTTTTATGACACTTAACACACTGACATGATAATAATCTGACCCATTATTACTTTCCCAACAGAACAAGCAATCTAATGCTTTAACTTAGGATGACAATTAAACCATTAAACCTTAATTAATTAAAATTGTTTATCATAAGGTCAGTGTCCCAAGTAAGATCCAAATTTGCACACAAAGCAAGCTCCATGTTCCCTAAACACTATACAATCTTTACATTAGTGATGCAAATGGTGCTCCAAATTAAGAATACAAAAGCAACCCTCAAAGAGATGTAATAATATAATTAACAATGATAACTTACTTATATATTTAATTAATTACCCATTATGATGGAAAACCACATCATTATGTCGCTTCTAATTTTTCCAAGAGTTGGTCATCAAGCACTAGCTTTAATTAAGAGATTTGTTTAAAGTAAATATAAGGATTAAAGTGGAGATGCCAACATACAACATACAAACAAGTGATTTCAACACAAACCCTCTCAAGTACAAATGTAAATTAACCAACTAAAAGAAAATCCTACTAAGGTTCAATCATTAAAGAAAAATCATGTTTTTTTTTTACTTGCTGTAAAATTGTTAAAATGGTTTTTCCAAATACCAATAGCAAAAGATGCTGATTGTAATACCTGTAAATTAAAAACACCTAATTTCGACTAATGGAACAATATTATTAACTGATAACTCAGAGGGGTGAATAGAGTTTTTATTTTATTTCTGGGGTTATTTTTGCAATTTTAAAATAGTTCTAATGCAATATTCAAATCAATATAATTCAATCAACTCAAATTACCAACATATGCACTTCTCAAGTTGTTAATTCAAGCAATTAAAATGGAAAGTGCTAGTACCGATTTGGTTTAACTTCAAATTGCTGTAAAAAATAATTTCTTTGTATTTGTCGATTTGCACTTGAATTTTACAAGTTTTGTTTTTGAGAAATCTGAGGTTCTAAATATAATACTAACAGAGTGCTTGATTTCAGAATATACATAGGCGGATGTACTTTGCAAATGATTTTTAATGTAATTGAAGAAACAAAATTATATATATATATACATACAGTTTGACTCAATTTTTAAATCAAAATTTGGAGGCTTGACCTCCAGCTTTTCTTCAAAAAAAGAAATCAAAACTGTTCCCTTTTGATCTTCATACTTATGAAATTATTACCTATGATCAATTGCAACTAAAAATAGTTAACTCATTAACAAATTTCTGCAGTCATCGATCCCTGATACTATATATGATATATACGATTTTTTATGTTAAAATTAATCTGATGATTAATAACTCAATGTACAAAGAATAATTTGATGATTTATGTTTAAAAAAATAACCATAGCCAGATCCAACCCTAATCATAAATGTCAAACCTACACTTCTAGACCATGCAAATAAAAGATTACGCATCTAATCCCTGATCTGGTTAAACATTTATATAAACCCCATGAATATAAAGTTTAGTTTTTTTTTTATATATTTTTACTGTGCAAAACTCGTCGGATTTTCTACGTTGTAAGCAACAAACGATTCATATTTGATTCAGAAGAATTAGATATTATAAATTTGAAAAAGTACGAATCTTGATGAAAGCAAACGCACGATCCAACTTTTCTAAGTATGTTGTGCGGATAAAATCTCGTTCCGGCCATAGCTCGTAGGCAAGGCTTGTGCATGTGTATCTGTGAAACAAAATAGTAACATGCTCCGTTGTTACAAATTTGTTTTTTTCCATTAAATCCCTAAACTACTCTCTAATTACATTCAAGTCCCCTAACCAAGTAACCAACCCCTCTGTATGTACAACAACGGAACAACCCAAACAGCTAATCGCTCTGGCACCTTACAATTACCATTTTTTAATTGCTAACCCACTAAATTTAGAAAATATTACAACGACTTCTTCATCAACGGCCATTCCGGGTTTGCCAGCTAAACATTGAATCAGATACACTGTGGCTCTTTCTGCGTACCCAAATATGTTGCTGATGTCTTACATTAATTATACAAAATTACAGGCAGCAGCCCTTGTACTGTTGTACAGTTACCTGTTACACCAATCATACCAGTAAAATGGAAGTGTAAGAATCAGAAGCTGACTAGAACTCAGTAAGGGCCGACGTCGACTGTTCCGATTGCGGAGGAGGTTCGCGTAGTTGTTTGAAATAGTCCCTTATGTCAAATCCTTCACCGCATGCGGTACTGTCGAGTACCATTGTTTCTTCCTCCAAATCCTCGATCGCTGGTAGAAATGGCGGCCTCATGACCTCGTCTAATAAATCCCATTGTACACCGCTGAAGAAGGGATGCGCCTTCACCTCCTCAGCGCCACCGGAAAAGCCCAGCCGCTTTGACGGGTCCTTTGCTAACAATTTCCCTATCAAGTCGGTTAGCTCGGATCTTCTCCGACCGATGAACTCAGGTTGTCGCGTCAAGACATTGCGGAATGTTTCTTTCCTATTACGCCCCTTGAATGGTGTCTTTCCATAAGCCATTTCGTATGTTAGAATCCCGACTGCCCACCAATCCACCGCGAATTCATGCCCATCGCCACGTACCACCTCTGGTGAGACGTACTCCTCTGTACCAACGAATGAGAATGATCGCTCGTATGCAGTACCTCCTGACCCGAGAGCGGTAAAACTAGGGCGCTTTTTGCTGACGGGTGACACACGGGCTGATTTCGCCTTTTTGAGTTGCTCGCCGAAATACTCACTTGGTGAATTGCCGAAGAAAATCCTTGTAAAATTACGGCGATGCTGTTTGCTTGCAGGCTCGGCTGGAGGAGCCCGAGGAGAACAAGTTTGCGAGTTAGGTTGCTTCTTTGGAAGATTTCTCGAGAGATCAAAGTCGGTGAGGGTAACATGACCATCGGCTCGAAGCAGCACATTCTCTGGTTTGAGATCTCGATATACTATACCGAGCGAATGGAGGTGTGCCAAGGCAGAGATGATCTCGGTCAGATAGAAACGAATTGCAGCCGATGAGAAAATACCATCAGAGAGCGAGTAGCGCAAGGCATTTAAATCACCACCGGGGCAGAAAGGCACGGCCCACGCGAGCAGTTCAGACGTCTCTGCAGTGCTGATCAGGCACGGAAGATATGGATGTGCCAACCGGGATAAAACAGACACCTCCCATCGGGCCCGCCTGTCAGCATCAGGCTTCGCAGTTGGCGAGTGCTTCTCGAAAACCTTCAATGCATAGAGCGATATGGGCGAGGCCGAATAGTCAGCAACCAAGAATACTGTACCCATTGCGCCTCGACCGAGCACTCGTACTGCCTTCACCTTGTCCAGGTCTATCTCCATTCTCTTTTGAAACTTAATCTGGAGAGAATTTGAAATAGAGAAAGGAAAGAAGGAAGGGGGGGTGAGAACCGGAATATAAAGAGGCAAAAGGTGACAAAGGTAGGTTATATGTTGGTAAAAAAAAACGAAGGAATGGTGGAAATTGGGTTTTGTTTTGTAATGTGCTATCTGGTATGGAAGAAGGAGAATTATAGGAGAGGATAAATAAGCATATGCTTGCCTTTTTTTTTCTCGTTTTGGTTCGCTTTGTATAAGAGGCATAGAGAGCAAGAATAGAATTTGTTCTGGTGTGTTTGGTGCAGTTGGAGCCTAAATGAAGCCAACTTTAGGTAAATGGTCAAAAACTTAAAATGTAATTATGATTTTCATGTTCCTATTAAATGTAACAAATTAAGTGTTGACATACAAACTATTCCTCTTAAAAATACTCAATTCAAAGAAAAAAAACATTAATTAGTCATGCTATTATTTTTTTTGAAAAAATTAATATAATATTATTTACATCTAATTAACTATCTGAATATTTACATGAACAATATATTTATTAAACGAACTAAAAAGTAAATTACCTGGAAGTTCCTTAAAAATATTATTAATTACTTTATCACTTTGGTTTTTAAAGTTTCAAAAATATCAATTTAATTCTTAAAGTATCACTTTCTTAATACTTAATTTGATCCTTACTGTTTTAAATGTTCAGGTATATATCATTTCGGTCCATAAAGTTTTTTTTATCTTTTACCAAATATTAAGCCAACAATTATTAGAAAAATATTATTTTCAACTATAAAACTGTTTTTTAGCATTGAAAAACATCATAATAAAGTAAAATAACATTTAAATTTTTTATTTTTTACAATTATCCTTAAACTGTCGCTATGATATAACTGAAAATGTGTATCTTTATTTATTTTTGTGTGATTAGCAATAATGGTAGATTTACGTATTTACAAGTTAAAAAATTTAAGCAACAAATGGGTGATATAATGAAACTTTAGGGATTAAACTGATGTCATTAAATCTTTAAGGAAATAAATGGTGACAAATTGATATCTTAAGAATTGAATTGATATTTTCAAAGCTGTAAGGAGTAAAGTAATAAATTGATAATATTAATTTAAGAACTGTTCCTTTAATTACTCAATTTAATGTGGCCAGAAATATACACAAGATGGCACTAAAAAAAGTGCACTGTTCTCATAATTCGTTGACATTGCTGTAAAACATAAAAATAAATAAAGAAATTTAACATAAAGTACAACTTATTTTTTTTAGAAAAACCAGTAGACTTATATTTTAGTATTCCTGACAACTGTTAGGTTTTTATATTTCTGAAATTATTTTCAACTAATAATAGAAGTATAATCAACTACGTCCACGTGTTGGCGAGATTAATTAGTCTACTCTGTTATAGACACTAATTACTCACAAGCTGCATCAAAACATTGAAAACCATATTAGTTAAAAAGTATGGTTTACATATTAAAAAATTTAATATAAATAAAATATATAAGACGTACAAAATTATATCAAATCGATGACGATAAATTAAGCCGACATATTCTAATGTGCTTTTGACAAAGTGTTATGTATCTTCATTCAATTCAGCATATTTTTCGCACTGACAGAGTAAAACAACAATTGACAAGTTTCAAAATGAAAATATTAACTAATAATCAAACAAAAATGATTTAGAGCCGTATTATTAGATCAACCTCAGGTTAACTGACTACAAGTTTAGGACTCATATGACCATATTAAAACAAAATTCAAAAAGATATTTCTAAATTAGATAGATAAAATTGTGTAGCAGCATTTCTTTTACTTATTTATGAAGTTGAGCTAGGATCATTTCACATGTAGTATTTAAATTGGTTGATTTGTATTGTACTTTGATTTTTATTATATTTTAATTTGTATGTGCTTTTACTGATGAAGTTTGTTTATTTTCCATTTTTTCTATAGCATTATTGTTTTATAATAACAACTGAAGCACATATTCAAATACGTACAATAGTAACAACTGATTGTCTGAGCACATATCAGAGTGTTATAATACAATAACAATTGAAACAAGATTAGAAGGTGCCATCGGCGCAGGTTCAATGAGGCACACACGATCACGACTCAC
>CAXKVX010001910.1:0-87642 GCA_964058865.1 Eleocharis quinqueflora | reverse complement strand
TGCTTGGTTTTTCTTATTTGGTAACAACTAGTTAATGGATTTGAATCCGATAAGATATTACAATCCGATTATCGAACCCCTCTGACAAAAATCCTGCATCCACCACTGCCCCTCCCTGACCTCATGTAGCTCCGCCCCTGCAGAAAATTGTTGATTTAACAGAAAAAGCTTAGGTACAGGCATAAGGTTGTAGGTTTGTCAGTGGTAAATTTGTGTACTGAGCTTGAAATAAAAATCTTGTATGGTAAATGTATAAAGAAATAATTGTTAGAATTGATTGGGGGAGATTAAGGTCGAGTATTAGTGCGGAAGCGTTTACAACGATTACAATTCAAATTTTTATACTTTAATCACCTAGCTAAAAATTTTAGCAAGCAAGTACTAAAAGCAATTGAGCAAATCAAAATAACAAAATACAAGAATAATAAAAAGAGAGAGAGAGTAAAGAGCAAGAGGGATCATGAGAACACAAGAACACGCAATATAACGTGGTTCGGCCTACAAACAAACTACACCTACATCCACAGGACTCCTGAAACCAAAACATCCTTCCGGAATCGATTCACTAAACAATAAGTGTTATTTACAATTGCGTAACATATCTTTGATTTCTTCTCAATAAGCAAACCAATCTTAGGTACATAAATTAACCTATGCAAGGGCTACATCGCTCTACAAGGCAAAATGTCTAATTGACTACACAATCAAGGACATGAATGCACTACTTGACAACACAAATGTAGTGCACCAAAAGCTATAAACTAGCAAGAAAGAAGTGTTTTCGGATCGACAATTAAATGATTGTGGCCGTCATAAATCTCTCGGGTTAGGTAGTGTAGGGGAAGACTCTAATGCTCTTTCTGGTGCTCAATTGAATGCTTGAAAGTTTGAGAGTTTCAGGTGTCTTCCAGGTTCGTATCCCAAGTTATATATAGGATAAGCACATCTTGAAGTCTTGAAGTCTTGATTTTGGCATCATGCGTTACAGAATTATGCAACGCATTACAAAATTCGTTATAACGGGTTGACACATTTCCAGAAATGCCCTTATGTGCTTTTTCCACTGACTTCTTGGCCATTTTGAGCAGTAATCCGTTGTGACGGTTGGGACCCGTTGTGACAGGTCTCTGATGCATTATAGCAATGCATGACTCTGAAAATCCTCTCTGCTCAAGCTCTTCTCCTCTTGGTCTTCAAGTCTACATTAGTATGGAGAATGTTTTCAACGATCCGTATCGACGATTTGCACTTGGTATGATGGAGCGGTTGCGAGGGCTACGAAATTGATAGCGGCTACGGATCCCTCCTCTATATATATATATATGGAGTCACAATCCACGTCATTCATCGTGCACATTTTTTATGCAATTAAATCTAAATCATTCTTTGATTTTTATGAACGGTGTAGATTTGGAGGCACACAAAAATGGAGGTATTATTGTATTCAGCTAAAAGTCTTTTTGAAGGCTAAAACAATTAATTAATAGTCACACATTTATTTCTATTCTTAAAAATTTGTCCCATAATTTTCTACATTTCAATACGATCGTTTTCATGCAATTTTCATTTAAAAAGATAATTTGTAAGGCAAAGATAATTTTCATGCAACAGTTGTGATCGTCTTTATCTTTAATTTTAGGACATTATACTTCTCGGTGGTTGTAATTATTTTTCTCTTTTTCTATTTTTCCTTTTCTCTCTTGTACAACCCTATTTATTGGTTAATAAAAAAATTTGTAAGGCAAAGTCTTACTCCTAAAAAAAAAACTAACTAACAATTTTACTAACTAATCCTTGTTGATTCTTGTTGTATCACTAACAACAACGTTAGAATTTTGAGTATCAGAGAACAATCACACAACAAGATGTTATATATATGGGCCTGATTACACAATGATGGACCTGAAGCCCTTTTGGACCAGTTATGTCGGGTTGGTTATTTTTAGATTGCGTTGGTCTATATATATGTATCTCTGTATCATGTAAACTGACTTCTGAAGAATAGTGAATTTGTGTTGGCAGCGGCCGTGGGTTTTCTTCCCCTTGAGGGTTTCCCACGTAAATCTTGTGTGTCTTATTTTTCTTAAATTTCTCTTTCTTGTGCTTGTGTGTATTGATTGCTCTCTGGTTAAGACATAACACAAGAAAGAAGAAAATTTAGGAAAAACAGAACACATATTTATTTGAGAAACCCTCTAAGGGAAGAAAACACATGGCCGCCACCAAACAAGTTCACTACGTACTCAAGTTCATACAAGAATACAATCAGAGAATTATGTATATATATAGAAAGAACCAACCAACATAAAAAATCCTAAACTGAGATATAAACTGAACCGCACATCTCTTTGGGTAAATCGGATAATCTGATGCATCGTAACCTCAGACACCGATCGCGGGGGGCTGCCGCCCTTAGCCATCCCCCGCATACTCCTCAAATCAGACCCACATACATAACAAACTATTCTAATAATGTGTAATGTGTTTATTTATTCCACTTTTTTAATAGTTCAAGATGTACTAAAATGAAATAGGGAAAACAAAAAAAAACTGGTAAGTTCTGAAGATATGTCGAGGATTGGGAAATTACATTGCGAGCAAGGGTACGTTGAGGCATGCTGAAGATGACTTGCAAAATCTTATGACTAAATTATTCTTAACAAGTTCATGAAAAGTACATTCTTGACTTCAAATCTTTTTGTATTGCTTAATTATTCATAATCTGCCCACTTGTCTCTCTAATTTCAACAGGCCACGTCTTGATTTTACAGTTGCTTTGTCAAATACGGTGAAAACCTTATTCTATGGTTACTATTCTGTACTAAACGTGACCAAGTAGAAAAGAATATTGGGAACACAGAAATGATAATTAGCATTGTATTAAAACGCATCCTTCGCCACAATGTTTCTACTCATAAAGTGAAGCACATAACTCAGTTTTACATATGGAGGATAAATACTACTTGAGCTATTTGAAAATATTATTATTTTCTTGAAAAAACCAACTGTATCACAATACAAAAAAACCACATACATGCAAGTAGTAAAACTAGAGAAGAGGACTTATTTCTTCCCCTTAATCACGCAAAAAAAATTGGCTCCAAAAAGATGGCTAAATTTGAAGAATAACCTGAGACTTATCAGTTGATGAGCCACCACTGTAGAGTTGCTGGTAGGAGTGCAACAAACCCTTGTTATCATCAAATTTTTATAGTAGTTGTAAAATGAGTTAGGAGTAAACTAAAAGTGTCGAGTGGTGCTTGTTTATCATTCCCTCCTGTGCTACAACAAACAGCTTGCTTGGAGGGAGGAGATGGATGAGGTCGTGAGGAATTGATTGATTGTTTCATTGTAGATACAGATCCTGAATGTTGTGCACCTGATCAATTGTATGTGAGGCTATGCTCTGGCAAGATGATAACCAAGAAAAGGAAAAATATTCTTAAATTCTGAACCTTAAAGCCCATATATATTTTGAAGATCACTACAGCCCGATAAACAGCTTCAGTAGCCCCAAAGCCCAATAAATTTTGAGCTTCATCAAGTCTTCATAACTCGAAAGGCTTAATGGATTTAAGCCCACTACAAAATCTCTCCCATTTGCGATGGGCCACACTCAATTATGTCAGATATTATTTTATTTTATTCATTGATAGTAGACAATACAATACAAATTCGAACACAACCCAAACTCAAACCTAAAAATAACTACTCAGCAATAACCAGCATAATTTTTATCAAAAAAAATAACCAGCATAATTTTCCGGCTTATCAAACTATATTAAACAAGAAACAATCTTTTAGCGCCTAGTGCTCGTAATAAAAGGGGAGGGAAAGAATATCTAGTGTACATGTAGCTCGTCTGTATAAAGCCCTAAGCAAGCTTGCGCTTGAAAAAGAGATGCAATGGTTTATTCAATCCTCCGAATCTTCTGTCTCCATGCATTTCTTCATGGCTTGAAGCACAACTTGCCGCACCATTTGTGCATCCACATTACTCTCATGGCTCTGCAAATATATAAACAAACATCAGATGCATTACACGAGTTATTGTCATAATGTGTGTAGAAATGAGTTAAATAAAAGGAATGCTTATTGCTTGGCACTTCATATATATAGAGAGAGAGAAAGAGAGAAAGGCTAGGGTGTTCTATGGAGCACGAAATCGCTCGTGCTCCACATTCGTTATATCCAATTTGAAAATTTCAACGATCAATCCGAACCGTTGAACATGATCTACATATTGAAATCTACTTGGAGATTGAATTTACATTTTTTTGAAATTTTTTGCTATTTTTTTAAAGAGGTAGAAAAGTTGCTAATCAAACGGTTTCTGAACCAACAAAAGTTGCAATTTTCCTACCTCTTTAAAAAATTCAAAAAAATGTAAAATTCAATCTCCAAGTATATTTCAATATGTAGATCATATTCAACGGTATGGATCGATCGTTGGAATTTTTAAATTGGAGATAGAGTATGGAGCATTAGAAGTTTAGTGTTTCATGGAACACTCTAGCCTATATATATATATATATAGAGAAATGTTATTATACTTTGCAAAGCACGTGCTTTGAAATTGTGAATCATTGGATCACGTTTTGTGATTCGTGCGCACATGATGATTGAAGATCCAATGATCCACAATTTCAAAGCACGTGCTTTGCAAAGCATAATAGCATTTCTCTATATATATATATATATATATATATATATATTTGCAGTATAACTGAGTTATGTTTCTTGAACTCAGAATGATTCTTTTCTAACAAAGGCTAAATTACTCTGTTGCCAAAGTACATAAAACGGTAAAAGGGCAAACTAAGACATAAACAACAAGCTATTGATCTTGATCCCGTCCAGTTACAAGCACGATTCATATAAGTCATGCATGATCCCGTATTTAATTAGTGATTTGCAAATATTAGTAATTCCTAAATAAAAAGTGTATAAAGTTTACAAATATTATATTGAAAATTAATTTTCTCTAATTATAGTTGCAATTAGTAGTTATGTATATATAAGATTGGTAGATTTTTTTAAGATACGTTCTAGTTTAAACTTTCGGATAAATTTTAAAATCTATTTAAAAGAAATTAGAATTGCATACCTCATTTTGCTAACAATTAATGTTCGCAAACGAACATTATTGATAAATTACATGCAAAATGACGCATGAAAGGTCTAAAGTTGTTGTACCAACAACTAAACTTGTTGACTTCTCCCAAATGAGGGTCAACTTTTACAAAAATTATTGCATACATAAAGAAAGGTGTATAAAGAAAAGTAATGACACACTATGTGCTAATGGTGTCTAAGAAAAACATTTGAGCCTTGGTGCACCTGGCCCGTCTGTGACCTTCCTCCCCCATGACTGACCTGGTCATTACTACATGGATATGTCAATCTAGCCCAAAGGTGAAAAGACAAAAAAATAATTTAACATATACTTTATATATAACATCAAGATACTTAAGAGTATTGATTGCATCCAAGATGCGTCATGTTGGCTAGTATTTTTTGTTTAATTATGAAACTAATGGAGAAATTAGAGCTTCTAAGGTCATTAAATAGACTTTTAAGATGATTATTAAGGAAAAAGACGTGACGCATAATCTAATAATTTTCTTGTTCTAAAATTTTTCAGACGCAATGACAAATCTAAGTAAAATTTCAGCTCCAACTGAGACAAATTTTAAGCAATTGTAATCAAACTTAGATTGTTTTTAGGAATGTTGAAGTATGACCATGCATTCCATTACCATCGCCCTAAGCCAGCTGATAAAGATGAGGTAGAAACATCCAAAGAGAAAGTAGACATAGAGAAATGAGATGATTGTGACAAACTGTGCATCATGATCATGAAGATGACAACCCATAAAACACTCTAAGGATGTATATCTGATAGAGTGTCTGGTGCTAAAGAATACCTTAAAGCATTGGAGGAAAAGTTTATAGTGAGTAAAAAGGCACACTCATGG
Organism: Eleocharis quinqueflora; assembly: GCA_964058865.1. Lineage (NCBI taxonomy): Eukaryota > Viridiplantae > Streptophyta > Magnoliopsida > Poales > Cyperaceae > Eleocharis > Eleocharis quinqueflora. The sequence goes on along the minus strand of CAXKVX010001910.1, from coordinate 81,664 downwards.
TAAAACTTAGCACCACAAAGTACAAGGACAAAACTGGAGTCAGGGAGCACATCACTGATTTTAAGCTCCAATGTGCTCTTAAGGCGCACAATTTCGACATCTATGATGATCTTTTCATTTAGTACATTTTCATGTCTCTCCTATCCTCTTTTGTTCAACATGACCTACAACTGCATGAAAGAAACTTGGACAGTGATTGAGCTTGAAACTCAGCTAGTGTAGTGGGAGAGAGGCAAGAAATGAATAAGAGAGAAGAAGCTCATGTTGCAACACGTGACTCCAAAGAAAAGAAAAAGCGCAAGACTAGAAAGGATAAAGAGCCCAACAAAATAGCTGCAAACAATGAAGCAAAAAAGCAGAAGAATGACAATACTTCTAAGAAATCAGAAGATAAAGTCATTTGTCTCTTTAGCAAGAAGTCGAGACACATTAAGAAATATTGTACCAACTAAACATGTGATTGAAGAAGAAATGTATGTGTCTTGAATTAGTTTGTTCTGAAGTTAATTTAAGTATTGTATCTAGATATTCTTGATGGATAGATTCAGGACCAACATCTAACATCAGTATATATATGTCGGACTGCCTAACCTCTACAAGCCAAGTGAGGTTGAAAGCTACATTTATGTAGGAGATGGAAGGATGGTTGAAGTTGAAGGAATATGAAAATTTAGATTATTATGTATGACTGAGTTTTATTTGTATTTTGATGCATTAGTAGTTTCATCCTTCAGAAGAAACCTAATTTTTATTTCTTATTTGAACAAGAAAGGCTATGTATGTTTATTTAGTAATGAAAATTTCAGTTTGCTTCAAATTCAAAACAAGTCACTTTCGGTTGTTTGTCTTCTTATGATAATCTTTATTTTCTTGACATAGATACTTCATACTCAGAGGCACTATGCATTAATACTAGAAAACATAAATTAACTCAAGATAATTTAGCTGCATTAATTGTGGCACAAGCTCATATTTCTATTTAAAGAATTGAACGATTTGTGTCAAATGATATTTTTCAACCTTTAGATTTCATAAACTTAAATGAATATGTAAATTGAATAAAGGAAAAACAAACTAATAAATGTAAGTGTAATGTCAAAAGTTGTAATGATGTCTTAGAACTGATACAGAAGTGATATTTGGGTTCTTTTCCAAATGCCACTAGAAATGATCACAAGTATTTTATCACGTTCATTGATGATTATTCAATATCTATATATTTACTTGATTAAAGAAAATACTAAAGTATTAGACATGTTCCAAAGTTTCAAAGTGAAAATTGAGTTACAACTTAACAAATACATACAATTTGTCAGGTCTAATCGTGGTGGTGAATACTACGACATATATGATGGTTCAATAGAATAACATCCGAGATCCTTTGGAAAATACTTATAAGAATGCAGGATTATATATTAGTATACATTGCTAGGCTCACCTGCAATGAACGGTATTGTTGAAAGGTGCAATCACACTCTTATAGACATGGTGAGAAGTATGATTACTCGTACAACTCTACCTCAGAATTTGTGGAGGGAAGCTTTAAAGCGACTAACAAAACTCCTTTTGAAATTTGGGTTGGACGTATACCTGGTCTTAATCACATACGAGTTTGGGGATGTCCAGGAGAAGCTAGGCCTTATAAGTCAAAAGAAAAAAAAACGTTCGATGAAAGAAATGTTTGTTGTTATTTTATTGGGTATTCTGAACGCTCTAGGGAGTATAAATGTTACAATCCAATAGAACATGCAATTTTCGAGTCAGAAAGTGCGAAATATTTTGAGGATAATGAGTGTGTGGGGAATATAACAAATATAACATTTTTGAAGAAGAAAAGAACGGAGATGAGACCATGAACCAAAGTTCAAGTTTTATCCGAGTTTTGATATCGTTAAATCAAGAAAATGCATATAATGTCAATAGACAAACTACACCTCATCCAATTACGAAAGATAATATGAACACAAATAGACCTGAATCAGACCCAAATAGTGACAGTTCATGGCAATCCGGAAGTTACCAGTGACATTTCAATGGTCGTGCGCCTGTGGGAGATCCGAAAGTTACCAATGATGTTCATGAACATGTCGTCAATCCTCAAAAAATATTATTCAAGAAATAATAGAACCTGAAGCAGTACAAATCAGAAGATCCACTGGAGAGAGGTCTGCAAAATCCAAAGATTATGTATATCTTCAAGAACCTGAGCTTGATATTGACATGTTTGAAAATGATCTTGAAAATATCAAACAAGCTACGGAAAGTCCTAAATCTCATTATTGAATTGATGCCATGAATGAAGAGATGAAACTAATGTATGACAACGACATTTTAGATATTGTTTCATTACCTAAAGACCAAAAAACAATTGGTTGTAAATGGATATATAAAACTAAATGAAATTCTAAAAATAATGTTGAAAAATACTAAGTGCATCTTATCACAAAAGGTTTCACACAGAAAGAATGCATTAATTATAAGAAAACCTTCTCTTCGGTTCATCAATGGATTCCTTAAGAATTATATCGGCACTGATTGTGCACTATGATTTAGAGCTGCATCAAATGAATGCAAAGACAACGTTTCTCAGTGGTGACATTGATGTAACAATCTATATGAAACAACTAGAAAACTTTGCAATTGGAGATCCAATGTCTATGGTTTGTCGACTAAAGAAATCCATCTATGGACTCAAGCAAGCTTCTCGACAATGATATTTGAAATTTCACAACATTGTTAGCTCATACAGTTTCAAGTCTAACTTGGTTGATTAATGCATATACCTCAAATTTTGTGGGAGTAAATTTACTTTTTTGGTGTTACATGTTGATGACATACTACTTGCAAGTAACGATAAAAGTATGTTGCATCAAATCAAAAAAAATCTATTTAGTAACTTTGAGATGAAAGATTTTGGTGATGTCTCATTTGTTTTAAGTATTGAAATACTAAGGAACATATCCAAGGTATCATAAGACTATCACAAATGAACTATATCAATAAAGTTTTAAGTAGGTATTACATGAAGGACTGTAAATCAGGAGATATCCCTGTAGCGAAGGGAGATAAATTCAGCCTCAAACAATGTTCCCAAAATGACTGAGAAAAGGACACCATGAATGACATCCCCTATGTGTCTGTTGTAGGAAGTCTCATGTATGCCTAGGTATGCACGAGACCATGCTATGTCTCGGACAACGACAAAGTGAATGTGGAAAATACCGCTCAAGTCCCTTATTGGTATAGTTGGTGGACCGAATTGTTTAAGAAATACGAATGAAATGACAGGGAAGTTTGCATGCAATAAGGAAAAGTGATATATAATCAATAAGACCACACTTGTCCATGTGGGAGATTGTTGAAATTGAGACGTCAAATATAATAAATAAAATTTGCGAACTACGTGTTATATGATTATTATATCAAATATTGTAACTAATATTATATTGTGTAATATAAGATATGCCATATAAGTGTGATTAATTAAGGAATAGCATTATATGTATTTCGCAAGTATTGAATACGAAAACATATAAAATTAGAGTGAATTAATTATAATTAATTAATACTAGTGTGAATATCTCATTAATCATGTCATATTTTTTATAGATTATGAGATCTTAATAAGATCTTGAGAATGATGTCATGATTTAAAGATGACAACAAAAAATACGGAATCTTGCTAAGATCTCAAGAAGATATGATATCATGTTAATATGTCAAGAAGATACATAATCTTATCATAATTATTGTATCTTTTTAAAATACTAAAGACATTAGTAGTTAAGCGATGGATCTCCAAGGGATACAGATGTGTAAGGTGTGCATATGCTGCACTTAGTACTATGTCTTGCTCTCTCCATTAACGGCAAAGTACCTAAATTTATTCGTGAGTCGAAGAAAAAAGGAAGAGCACCCATGTTCCCTTTGAAGGATCCGTAAGCAAATCAACCGAGGGGTAAATCAAAAGGAATTGCAGCATGCTTCTTCCGTCAACGAGGATCTCGACAAGATGAAAAGTAAGTTTTCGCTTCCGATATAGTTTAATTCTCTAGAGTCGATCTTGATCGCAGTAATAGTTTGTTGAAATATTAAACTTAATTATGTAATAAAGTATAGTTAATAGAATAAGTAGTGGAACTTCAATGTTTCAGCAGTTACAGAATTTTTGGGCTGATTGATGAGGGGATATGGAAGGTCAAACATCATCCGTTTTTGCTGTGTGACCTATGGATGGAAAGCTCTTGAAGTCTAGTTTCTGATGGTCCAAATTTTGAAGCGTTTGGAGTTCCATACAGAGAGTTATGGCTGTTTTAGTGCTTGCTTGAGTCCAATGTCTATGGCTGAAACTGCTGATGTTTAGTATTCCATCTTTAATACGTTTTTTCTAGATATTTCTGTTGTCTTAGCCTATAAATAGAGTTGTAATCTGTTGTTAAGTATGTAAGAAAGATATAAGAGTTTCTAATAGAAAGAAAGCTTGTTTTATCCATCTCTTCTCTTATCTCAAAGTGTGATATCCACCATTATTTTTTATCATAGTTTAGGAACTTTTGAGTAAACATGTAAACCTGACTTGAATTGCACTAACATTTAGGTTAAAGAAAATTTAGTCCTTAAAAGAAATACATGTGATTGCAAAGTTCTTTTTTTTTTCTTTTTGTGCCAAATTAAAACTTTAACAAAGAATTGGAGTGAGCCATGTATTACCTCTCTACCAATCGCTTCAAGGTGGAATGCATCGGTGCATGATACATTAGCATCAAGAACATTTAAGCCCATGTCATCGAAAGCTTCAAGTACCGACACAAGCAATCCCGGGCAGCTTTGCTGAGTGAACACATTTATAAGAAAACCTTTCTCCTGGGGTGTAACAGTTACCTGATCAAACAAATATAGATCTCATGATAAATTAGACAAAATACTTGTGAGGACCCTATTGTTGTTAATACATGTGATCAACTGACATGGTTATAGAGCCACTTGTCTCCTTCAGTTATCTACTTTCTGAAGGAATAGACCCAAATGAAGACATATGAAACGTAATGCAATATTACAAGGATGTTTGATTAGAGCAATAATTAATGATGACAACGACCACGAGCGAAGGAAAGAGAAGGAGAGAGAGAGATTCCTAGATTATAATAGGGTAAGATGGATTTATGCTCTATTTTGTACAAGCTTGTGTATGAACTGCATACTTAGTTTCATGTTTATAGATTATATTGACATCGATGCATTTATCATTCATCAAAACTGGTGTTTAATTTATGTAAACAGTGCTGCATATGTTTTCTATGAAATGAATGTGAAATAGGGGCTTGGGGAGTATAAATGAAGACATTCCTTTTCATCTGTCTCTTGTACTCAGTCGATGCAGAATGCTGCACATTGGTCTTTCCAATTATATATAATATATATAATTAAGTGCAAATGATCAAGTATTTAAGGTATACATGCAGTAGATCACAATCATAACTAATTAGTTAATATAAAATGAGAAAAATGTTAATGTGTTGTATATATATGCTGGTGCATACCTTTGGCAATTCGCTATCTTCAGCAAGCTGTTGTTCACTAATTTCTTCGATCTTTTGTTTGAGCTCTTCGATGTATTTAGTTGCATCTACGACAATTGATGCGTTATTTACCTATGAAAATTTCAAGAAGCTATATAAGATGTGTGTGAATTATAACAATGCTCTCAACATGTATCTTATTGAACCCAGTTGCATAAATATTAGCTTTATATAAGATGTGTTGGAAAGATATGCTTTCTATTCTTTTTAATTAGTTTATATAAGTATATAACAAATTTCTATAAGGCAATTTCTATCTAAAATATATTTTGTTCTCCTGTACTGGTCAGGCTTGTGGGATGATGAGATGAAGCAGACAGTGAAGGCTTCGATAGAGAGCAATGGAAATGGTGCCTGGCAGCTAGAAGAGGGGATATGTTGATTGGCAACAGGAAGATAGGATGAGAACAGGATGATAGAAAACCAGAGGGTGGTAGCTGTTGCATGATTAAAACTCAGGTTTTACAATTTCTGTTTTTTTTTTTTTATGTCAAATGTTATCAGTGTTGATATGTGACTCAGTTTATATATATGCGTTTATTGATGTTATTAGTTGGGTAAAGGATATCAAAATGTTTCAGGTTTTAGCTCATTTTAAAGGTAGATAGCATGGATGCATAGATGTTTAGAGATAATGGCATCGTTGCAATTAGTTCTGGATAGTAAATGAAGCGGCGGAGTTCTTCTCTGTTTATTTAAAAAATATATATATTGTTTATATAAAAGAAGATTCCTAGGATTCTTCTACTCACCTCTTTTTTAACTCGTGCAAAGAGGAAAAAATAATTATATATATATATGGTATTAGTATACCTCGATTATATATGGCATCAATTGATTAAATATTGTATCCAATTGAACATGTTGATTTATAACAATTAACTAGCAGTATATGATAATCAAAATAAAAATTGTTGTTCAAAGATGTAGTACTGCACAAAGGCGGAACAAAGTCGATCAATTACGATTAAATAATAAAGAGAAGAGGGGAAACAGAACAAGAGAGAGGTTGGAACTTGGAAGAAAAAGAACAAAAACCAGAGAAAATAAAATAACATTAATGATTAGTAGAACTTTTTTTACTGCTTGAGACTTTGTAACAGTGCGTAGAAGCTCAAGCTTCTCTTGCAATACTGCCTTCTTCGTCTCCTTTGATCCCATCTCTTTCTCTCTCTCTCCTCTCGCTCTCTGTCTTTATCAATCTCACTACTCTGTATCTTTCTCTCTCCCTCTCTCTCTCTATTTTTTTGAAACCCTATCTTTTTCTTTCTCACTCTCTCTCTCTCTCTCTCTCTTTTCTTCTGAAAACTTGGAGCAGCTGCCTCTCTCTCTATATATATCTTTTGAAAACTTAAAGCAGCTGCCTCTTTCTCTCTCTCTCTCTCTACTTATACATATATATATACGCGAAACACATGATTAAGATTGGCAGCCACAGATAGCTCATGTCTTCTAGGGCACACATGTTATTTATTTTCTCTTCTGCCAAAACATGACAATTTATAACTTATATATGATAATTACTAATTACAGCGTCAAAGTAAAAGAAAGAATGAAAACTACTGGTACCAAAAGATACGCAACACAAATGTTTTATTTGAATAGTTTTGGTAATAGTTTAATGACTTAATTTAGATCGATGATGGTAAGAGAGATTAATTAAACTTGTCGTCGTTTTCATTTCCTTTAATGACAGTGGAATTCAAATTACATATTGTTATATTTTATGATTGACAAATTATCTCAATATACAAGTGATAGATCCTTCCAATACATGCGGCTAGTAGATGCAAAATGGCAGTCCTTAAATACAGATTATTTGAAGGGTGAAGTTATGATGCATGCGCATGTACCTCGCTTGTGCATTTAGACCCTTCGATGTGCATCGAGATTCAATGCGCACGAATCTCCATGAATCTTAATGCACATCGGAAGATTCAGATATGCAAGCACTGCGCATGCACCATAATTTTGCTCTTATTTGAATCAAAGAAGCTATTAAAAAAGTACGGTCAACAGTTAAACTATATACAAATGTATGTACAATATATTCGTAGTATTCAATAATTATAAACATATATGACTCGCAAGGCCCTGTTCAACATTTTGTAAATTCTTATTCTGACAGTGGAAGTCATGTAATTAAAGAAATAAAGAAGTAAAAACAAGAAGGGCTCTCACTTCTCAAATTATATATGGATCCCACCAGCATGTAGACTTTTAGACTAAGGCAAGGAAAACGCCATGTATTTTATTATAGGGTTTACCTTTTTCTAAAATGATGCATTTGTTTGCAAGTTTAATAAAAGAGTATGGACATTATATGTAGAAGACAAAATAATTAGTAACAAGTTTATTTTGCTCTCAGAAGGATAAATAGAGAATATATATAATGATGTATATATATATATATATATATATATATATATATATATATATGAGGTGACGGAGGGATAGAGTGCGAGAGCCCGTGAGAGCATTTTGTTGCCATGCACAACTCAACCATCATTCCTTTTCTCACACGCGCTTTGTGTTGCCCACATCATGCTTTTCCTCGTCTCCAGTGCTCTAAAACTGGAGAACTCCATTGCGGTTTTCCTTTTGATTGTGTAATGTGTATGTATGCGCTTATACATGATTTATTTTATTGTAATATTTATCATTTTTCAAATATTTCTTGCAAAACTTGAATTATATACAAAACTCTTGAAAGATATCCAAACTAGTTAACAAATTCTTAGATGAGTCATCCACTTTTCTCCTTAATTATATAGAAAATTTAAACTATATCGGATATAAATTGAAATCTAGCTAATAGTTAATTAATACTATATTAATTGAATGATCGATTTTGAATAAATTAAAAAAGTAAAAATTTTATTTTATGTATATAAATTATAAATCTTTGTAACTATAATCTTATTCTTTTTCCAAAATTTCTTCATAATAATTATTATTCATAACAATATTTGGTACTTAATTAAGTGATATACAAGCTATAATTTAATTAATTAATTAATTATTTGTTCTTAAATGCATTTCATTTTTTTTTTTTTTTTTTGCTCCATAACATTCAACATGTAATATTTTCCAAAATAATTAAAAATGAAAATAGGATCAGCCGTGCATGAGGAATACTCATTCAAGGAAAAAGAGTAGCAATATACCAAATCATATATGCACCAAGTAATAAATGGCATGCAACAGTTTGGTTGGAACTGGAGAGGAGGATATATTCTCTCATGCGCGCTTGGAGCCAAATATACGCTAAGAATACAAACAATACCCGTATTTTTGACGCTTTCGATGCATCCTTTACTTCACGAGCCAATTTTCGAATCTGATATTATTCCCCATTTTCTTACATACAAAAATATAATATGCACACATTTCTAGTATCATACTATATATCATCCCATTGCTTATATTATTTCCCCATTTTCTTATATTATCCCAATGTTTTTTTTTTTTTTTCATCTCACTCAACCATACTTATGCCAAACTTGTTGCCTAGCTGAGCTCAGTAATGGTGTTTAAATTTACGATATAGAATGTTTATATGTGTACTTATTTCTGTTCATACCTACACGTACTATTAGCCCTCTATTTTGTGTGCCATGCACAAACTTGGTAAACTCGATCATGTCCATTGTTATTTAATTTTATTTGAACTTCAAAAGGTCTTGCCAAGAAATATTACCTTAGATATGTTCATATTTGAAGATATGATTTCATGTGCATTATTTCAGAAGTACTCAAATGCTTTTATTTGTTTATGTCTTCATCATGTCGTCAAAATCTAATTCATTTATTAAGCATATTTTTTATGCATTCAATCTCTACTATTTATTATTTCTTGATTAATGATGTAGATTTAGAGGCATAATAAGAGCATACAAAAATGCATGGGTACATTTGAATCCTTCTCTCATTATGTAGGATTTCATGATGCGGATCGGGTAAAAATAAAAAAATTTATCCGATAACATCTAGGATCGTTTCATTATTTCTGATTTTACTTTATTTTGTTTGCATCACTAACCACAATTATATATGTTCCTACAAGAAGGATTGTGATATCATATCTATGGTCTTTAACGTAGCTCTATTCCTCTTTGATTCACCTTGAATCTGAAATAAGAACGGCGTCGAGTTCGTGCTAGCGTCCTCTTCGTTTTGCTCCCAACTTTATCGCCTGTTACATAATCGATTGCTTAATCGATAAATATTTAGCAAATATTTAAAGGAAGAGAAAAACTTAGTTAAAGTAGTAACCTCATAATTTCTGACTAGATTTGATATTTATAGGGTCTAAACATCATATCAAGACTCTTCAAATTCCTTTAGAAATTAAGGCATTAATGAAATTTAAACCGGCACATTAATTGCTGACCTTTCAGCACTAAAACTGTCATAACTTTCTCTGGAGAACTCTAAACGATCTCAAATCTACACCATTAGATTATACACTTCAAGGGCTACAATTTGCATAGGTCATTTGTCCATATTGGTTATCGTTTGACCTTTCAAATTTCTGTTTAAAGGAGTCTTAAAATCTGACCCGAATTTGATGCCATAATTATGGATCTCTTATCTATCTCTTTATTTGTTAAATAAATTATATTGGGCTTTGGGTTTTAAATAAATTTATATCTCATAATAATATTCTCATATTATTATAAATGAAACTTATATTATACTCATAATATACACTTTTCAATAAATTTATTTTCCCGCTAGGAAGTCACATCACGTGACATAATATTTTAATAATTCCAATATATTAAATTTACGATATATTTTTACGTAAGTTTATCATAAAATTTACACCAACTGAATTATTAAAATATATTGGAATTTACAATAAATTTACGATATATTTTTATGATAAACTTATTTCATGCAACATGAAATCTCGTACATAAAAATATATTAAAATATTTATTCTTGTTTCTCATTCAGTTGGTGTGACCTATGTTGAGGATCTATGTTATGTTGGCAATGGGATAAAAAATTTATTCTATAAATTGTAAGCAGTATTCTAGCTATGCATTATAGTTACCCAAATAACATAGATGTTTAGTAAATCTTTACAAAACACGAATCTTCTAGTAATGTTATCATTAACATTACTTGTGTCTATTCATTGTCTTATGATATTATAATCCATAAACTTTTTTTTATTTTTAAGTTTTTATGAATCTATATAAAATTTAATTGTCAAATTATCAATATGGAAATAAGCATTATCAAATGTTCCCTCCACTATAGAAAAATATAAGAGTTAAATAATATAAAATATTGTCAACATAAAACAAAATTTTGTTAACATGAATAATAAATCTGGTATCAATGATGAAGTTCGCATAATATTTTTATTATTTTCTGCCCCCTCATATTTCCTAATTTTACTGCAGGTTTGCTTCTCTTTATCCATGCATCAGCCTCGCCATATATATATATATATATATAAATATATATATATATATATATATATGCTAACAATTAAAATGCATGGAGGGCAAGGGCGGACTTATGCATGGGCAAGGTCAAGCCTATGCCGTTGTTTGATTTTAAAATTAAGCTTTCGAGGACTAAAATTTATGTTGGTTCCATAAAATTATAGACTAAATTTAGAAAGTTGTCGTTGCTTAATTTTAAACTGGACTATGGATCGTTTAATTCTAATGAATGTGTCGCTGCTTAATTTTGACCTAGATCCGCCCTGATGGAGGGGAAACTTGTAAGACATTAGTCAACTTGTGTTTGTCTATTCGGAGTTGCAGTGAATAGAATAACCAAGTCATTATCACAAAGATTAACTCAAGTTTGAATCATGTAGAAAGTAATGTAGTTATAATTAGTTCCTTTCATCTACGTGATTGTATTGTTTACAACCCCATATATAGGTATTTTGTGCTGCTCCTGTGTAAAATAGTGTGTGTATATACATTGTATATTTGTATTACAGTGAGTTATCCTAAAATATTTTATAAAACACAAAAAATACTTTAAATTTTTGTTGCACAAGTGCGGGTGCGAATATCGTATCTAATATGATATACAAGTGCAGTGATATGGTGATTTTAAAAAATCATACATACAGGTGCGACCATATATATTACATTTTAATTATACAATAATTTAATATATTAAAATTAAAAAATAATACAAAAGTGAATATATATAACAAAAATATATTATTATAAACAAGAGAGGAGAAAATACAGTAGTATGCTACCTTGATGAAAAATGACTTGTCTGTTGTACTTAGCAACTTTCTTAGATTGACAATTTGCAAAACAACATGCAATTTAAAAGGCTTGTTGTTAGAAATATGTGTAGGTATGCAAGCAAAGGAACACAAGGCAAGACAAAGCAATGTGGAGTATTAGAGCACTAAAACTTGATGCATGAAAGCATAGGATAGTTGTTATCTATTTTATGTTTTTATTTTCTTGCATTTCTGCTTTAGAATTAAGCTAAATAAGGCAAAATAGTGCATACCACAGCCAATCGATATACTGATTGTACCAATCAATATATCGATATAGGCAAGGGTTAGCCAAAATTGGTTAGGTACAGAACATATTGATAGGTTTGTTGCCAAAGTTGAGAAGCAAATGATACATCGATATAGCATCGTTTTGCTTATTGGTATATCAATCTTTCTATATCAATCTTTCTATCGATATATCGATTATACTTACTTAGCTTCGACTTGACAATTGGCTAAGTAAGAGAAACTTTTACTGAGAGGGCCACCACGAGAAGATACTCACAAATGATACATCGATTTGATATTGATTAGAATGACGATATATCAATATGCCTATCGATATACCGATATACTGCGTGACATTAGTAATATGTTATATACACGCTATTTATTATTTAAGGTGTTGATATCTTTCTGAACTCTTAAAAATTACCCACACTCATTCTAGAATTCAAGAGAGCTTTAAGCACCTTTAGCTTTCCTCATTCTCTAATTATGTATTTCATTCTAATTGAAATCTTTAGTGATAGTTTGACTTGAGTAGTTTGATTATGAGTGTCAAGGTCTTGTGGAAAGCTAGTGCGAGAATCAGTCTCATTATTTGATCCTTGAGTGATCGTATTAGTAAGGTCCAAGGTAGTCATTTGTTATGAGGATCATTGTATTCGAAGTTGTATACACTTATTTTAATGAATTTGTGGTTCGGAGGTGGAATTAGAAAACATGTGTATGTAGGCAAGTTCGACGACCGAACCACGTTACATTTTGTATCACTTGATTCTCTCTCTCTTTAATTTCTTTCTTCCAATTCTTGTATGTTCTTACTTAGTTGAACTTGAACAGATTGAATTTTGATCAAATTGAGATATTTGTGGTATATCATGATTATTTGTCCTTCCGCTATATAAATTATACGGAGCCTTAAATTCTAGTATTGTCTTGGATTCGAATCTCCTACATGCTTTATTTTCCACTGATTTTTCATACATGGAGTACCTAAAATGTATCTGAAACGTATCGGGTCATATCGAACATGTGTCAGACGCAAACATTTATAAAAGAAGTATCTAATACATCATGTGATGTATTTGATACGCACCTGAACCGTATCTGATGTGAATCTGTGTCGAAGAAGTATCTGATATACGAATGCAGTAATCAAGGTATTTGAAGTATCTGAGTAGTATAGCTTTAGACTCATATCTCTAATTTTAAAATACAAATGGTCAATCCGAATTGTTGAAAATGTTGTCAATATTAAAATTTACTTGTAGGTCATTTTTCATTTTATGAAACTTTTACATTTTATAGGATCGATGGAATGAAATTTAATTTTATAAACCTCCAATTTAATTATTTTTTCACTCATGTTATAAAATAGTATTAAGTTTCCAAAAAAAATGAAAAATTAGAACTTCAAGTAGATTTTAGTAGTGTTGTGACAAAACCCGTACGGGTCAACCCGATCCGCGTCCGTCCGCTCCGCCCACCCCCGCCGTCAACCCAACTAGTTTTCGCCTGTACCCTTGCCAAGGGCAGGTTTCATACGGATTTGGGTCACCCTTTGAAATTTCATCTGTGGTAACTCGTCCCTTTCTAACCCGTCTCCAACCGCCCTCACCTGTGCCCGTGACCCGTAACTCGCCCGTAACCCGCCCCAATCCGTCCCAACCCGCCCGAAACCCACCCCAACCTGTCCCAACCCGCCCGAAACCCGCCCCAACCTGTCCCAACCCGCCCTTAACCTACACTAATCAGTCCCAACCCGCCATCAATATGTCCCAACCCACCCCCAACCCGCCCCAACCCGTCGCACCAACCCACCCTGAACCCACACCAACTTGTCCCAACCCGCCCTCAACCCGCCCCCAACCTACCTCAACCCGCTCCAACCTGTCCAACATGTGGACTCAACCCGTCATGCCCATACCCGCCCCGTCTCAACCTGTCCTGCCCAAATCGACAGGTCAATGGGCGGGTTTGGGTCATCACCCCAAATTCAACGCCGTCCCAACACGCCTCGTTTAACCCATCCCACTCGTGCAACCCATGTCCGAACAACCCGTGACCCGGGCAACCCGGGCCCGTAGCCACTTGTGTCTGCTCGTATGGTCAACACTAGATTTTAGTATGAAAACATATTTTCAATGATTCAGATCAGTCATTTGCACTTTAAAATTCGAGATATGATCGAGCCTATAAAGCATTTTCACTTTATAAAATATTTAGCTAGCATAACTCGTATTATTGTATAATAACTTTACATTATCTTTCAAGAAAAAAATAAAAAAAAATATATTTTAATGTTAAATAGGGTCATCTTTCAAAATTAATAAAAATATGTAAAAATAGTAAAAATTAGTATTTACATGATTTTAGTATGAAATTTGATGAACCACTTTCACATTTGTCACATGAAAAAAAATAGAATTTGATGTCCATATGTCAATTATATATATATTTTAAAATAATGAATTTTATTTAGGATTACTTTTGTCAAACAAATAATATTTTAAATTTTGTAACATGCCACATGTCAGATCACGAGATAGGTTGATCTAGTTGGAATTCGTATTCTCTGAAATGATCAGCAATTTTCAAATTAGAAATGGACAGTTGTGCACGCTGATATTGTAGCAGCGCTGTAACAATTATTGTGCGGACAATAGTAAAAATTCAGAGGACCGATCATTTTTAATTATTGTAGCATTATTTTTATTTCAGAAAATGTGAATTCATCCCACACTATTACCGATGATTGAAGTTGTTCCATGTCAAATCATTCACCAATTTTATCTTTACAAGAATTCATAAGAGTATAATTAATTGTGTAATTCCGAGGATCAAGATAAAAAAACACTAGTATAAATTGTATTATATTATGTAAAAGTATATCAAAGCCTTAAAGACATACTATTTCATATCTTCAGATGGGTTTGTGATGACAAACAACAGAGCATGTAATTAATGCTTATACCAATATGGATAAGATGGAAAAATATTGATACATGTATAGTAAGTGTTTGATTTTTCATACTGTCACTTGATAAATTAATTGAATTATAAAATAAAATATTATTTTTTAAATCAACGGTCATGATGACAGTACATAGAGCCATCTATTGAAGGGCCCCGTAAGTACAATAATTAAATGCAACTAGCAAGCAAAGAGATGAGAAAAAGAAACAGAACTCTGTGCAATTTGCATAGCATATAAATTGTCGACCACACTATTATGAAGAAACAGTACAGTGCATGTGTTAAGTAGTTCATGAGAAAAAAGATGAAATCAGATTGAAATTGTTTTATAGATTTGGCTTTTTGGCTTTCCTGTGGGGAGATTTGTTGGTTCTGCTGCCAGACAGAATTTGATAACTTCTATAAATAATTGAAAAAAAAAATTACATAGCTAATATGACTATTAGAAGAACAAATTTTGGAGACGCCTCTTTACTTTCAATATTCGAATGATCGATCCAAACTGTTGAATGTTGAATACGATTTTCATATTGTTTTTTTCTTATTGTTTTTTATTACTATTGCTGTGGATTCTACAGTGTCCCACCATATCAGAAATTGATATATGTTAGATGTATTAGACACAAATGTATAATAACATAACAAGTGTTAAATGAATTAGTATGATCAGAACTTTATGCAAAAATAATCTCTTGAGCAAAAATGATATCTCTAATCTCTTGAGCGATGTTATCATACAATTCATGGCTCTCCGGATAAAAGATATTTTAATTTATAGATACTTATCAACTCTTTATTATTATTATTATTATTATCTAATAATGATCCTATACATGGAGAGGCAATAATGCTGAGTTAGCTAGAATAGTATTTAAATTGGAAAATGTGTGCGTGCAGCGTGCATGTATAGAATTAGAACTATAGAAGGCATTTCTCGTGACGAGGTACTGTGAAACAGAGTTGGTGCCAACTCGATCGACAGCGCTGTTTGCATTCATTGATGGGGTGTCTTTCTCTTTCTTCTTTCAACAAAGATTATCCTGTGCTTTTGTTGCCTTATCCGAAATTTTATTATTAAACAAAATAAAATCAAAATACTTAAATAATCTAAAATCGGTGGAATTCACACAAAAAATAGAAAATCCGGATTCTTTATTTCACACGGGCAGGCATATTTTTTTCTTTTCGAAAGTCATCTTGCAATTGATGATTTTTTTGTTTGATTCCGAAAAAAAAATAAAAATTACATTCATGACTCTAGTTTAAAAATTGTGACAAGCATGATTTTATTTTTCTATATTCACATTCAAATGTGTTTTTTAGACGCATACATTCGGAAACCGATGTCACTCGAGTTGACAAAGCAAACAATTTTGTTAAATAATTTGAAATCTGTCTTCATGTCTGAACGCAGCGTTTGAATGTGTTCCCAGACGTAGCGTTCCACAACATTGTTTGAACGCTGAACGCTGAAAAATAAGATCATGACTGTCAAAGTTTTGAAAGCAAGGTCTTGAATGTAATTTTTATTTTTTTAGGATCAAACAAAAAAATAGGATCATGATTGTCAAAGTTTTAAAAGTATTAATAAAATAATCAAGAGTTGAGTTATATTTAGGTGATTTTTTGTAGCAACTTGGATTACTCTCGTCGCAACTGTAATTAACTTATTATCGTCGCAAACCATTGAGATGTAGATATTCGAGTTTACTTCCATATTGTCGAGTCTTATTTACGGTCGGAGAAATGTGCATCTCAAATTTGGCATCATCTTCGACTTATGTCTTGATTAGTAATTTTTATCACGAGTTTGTGTCAGATTCAATTTTAAATCACTCGTTTCTCCAATCATAAATTAGACTTGACGCGATGGAAGTAGACTCGAATATCTACAGCTCAATGATTACAGTCGATGCGATGAAAGTAGATATCTGAGTCATTTTTTCTAAAAAAATAAAAAACCTAATTAATTACAAATTAGTTAAAGTTGCTACAAAAAATCATTAAGTACGATTAGCATTTTTCTATTTTTGTAGAATTCGGCTATGCTCGTCGAGACTATAATTAGTTTTTTTATCGTCGCAAGCCATCGAGTTGTAGATATCTGAGTCTACTTTCATCGCTCGAGTCTGATTTGTGATTGGAGAAACGACCGATTCAAAATTGAATCTGACGCAAACTCTTGATAAAAATTACTAATTAAGACATAACTTGAAGATCCAAATTTGAGATGCATATTCCTCCGACCACAAATCAGACCCGATGCGATGAAAGTAGACTCGGATATCTACAGCTCGATGTCTTGCGACGATAAAAAACTAATTACAATCCTGACGTGCATAGCCGAAGTTGCTACAAAATAGAAAAAATGCTATTCATACTTAATATTTTTTGTAGCAACTTCGTCTACGCTCGTCGGAACTGTAATTAGTTTTTTATCATCGCAAGTCATCGACCTATAGATATTCGAGTCTACTTTTATTGTGTCGAGCCTAATTTGTGATCAGAGAAACGAGCGATTCAAAATTGAATGATCGGAGTCGTGATAAAAGCTAATTAAGACATAAGTTGAAGATGGTGCTAAACTTGAGATGCATATTTCTCCGACCGCAAATCAGACTCGACGCGATGGAAGTAGATTCGGATATCTACAGCCAGATGGCTTGCGACAATAAAAATATAATTACAGTCCCGTCGAACGTAGTCGAAATTTCTACAAAAAATTATCTAAATATAACTCAACTCTTGACTACATCTACTCAAGTAATATATACACTACACGAAGGACTACATGTAATATGAGTAGAGAAAAACCACGTTCAAGTTAAGAATAGCTCCAGGAATTTGTATAATTGTATATGCCATATTGGCATTTGGATGCGTATAACCCAAATTGCATGTCATTGAGCGATGACAACAAAATACCAAGCTTCTCTCCTGTTCACATGTGCTCCCAAATTCTGCACCATTAATGATTGCTACACAAGCATCCAATATTTGCATGCACTTCTACTGCCTGTTGCCATTTTGTCTCAACCTCCCTTGCTGAGTTGTTTCTTGGCGTGTTCCCGGTTTTAAGGGAGGCTGTTCTTCCACCGCGCAGCACCGACGAACGGTTCAGATTTTCTGCGTTGTAAGCTACGGACGGCTCAGATTTGATTCAGGGAATCTGATATCATAAAGTTTAGCTTGTACGACTCTCGATGCAAATCAAAGGCTGAGATTTGCTGCACAGCACACTCAGTATTTTTGCTGCGCGGTAGAAGATCTTGTTCCGGTTTTAAGGGCTTCAATCTCTCTGTGTACGGATATCTGCTCACAACTCTGTGGGGGGCAGGCGGGCAGCTCACTGACATATGGGCTCCACACTCCAATGTATAAACAGTTACGTTATAATAATAACCCATAAAATAATATATATGTAATTGAAATAAGAAATAATTAATATGTATGTAATTGTTCATTTATTCTGGTTAATTGTTAAAGAGGAAAAACTCAATAAACAATTCCGCATTGACACTAGTGAAACTATCGATTTGATATAATACATACATTTTTAGATAAGGATTAAATCAACTCTTCATTGTTAATTATGAAAAAGTATTCATCTCAATTGTCATCAACTTGTGACATCTAATACAAAAGAGATTTATCTTTGTCACGAGACCAAATGCTAATTCTTCCATGATCGATGTGTGTATGTTGAGTAATTTTCATTTTAATGAGAAGCAATTACAAGACATGTGTTAGAGAAATTCACTAATATGCAATCGGAGACGGATGCAGTGTATGCTCGGGGAGCAAGCACCTCCTTTGGAAAAAAGTTTGCAAAATAATTTTGTGTATTTATATAATTTGTCAAATTTTTTTTACAAAATAACTATATATATTTAAAAATGTACATCATTTTGTCCTCTGAAAAAAAATTATAAATCTTACCATCTGATGAAAATTCTTAATATGCCCCTATAAGCAACTTACGTTGTGACATTTTACTTCTGTAAACCATTCATTTGTGACCATGAATTTTTTAATTTTTTCTTAGAAAGACTAGGTTTGTTTCTTCTGCCTTTTATGCAAACAAAAATTTGCATTGTCGACCTCTTTGAAAACAGACTAGTGTTTTACCCAATTTGCAATTTTTTAAGATAAACTAACATATTGTATTTACCAAAAAAAAAAATTTGTTTTTCAAATAAATATGAAAATATAGGTAACTCAAATTTAAATATTCACAAAATATCTTCAAATTAAACAGTTCTGTTGTCACTGGATCAAGCTTGGTTCAATATTAATCTTAGTTGATCCATTTATTCAAAAGCAACCCGAGAAAGATCTTTAATGCATGCTCTGACGCGGATGGCAAACCGAGACCTCTCCACCGCGAACCAAGAACTCTACACCGCGAACCGAGACCTCTACAACCCTCGACACCTCCCTGGCTCAACCCTACATCACCGCCGCCCACCACACCACTTCCATGCCAACCACCGACTACATCATCAACCCACCGACCAGCAGCACCGCCGAAACCAACAACATCTCCGCCAAAATAGTCAGCATCACCCCCGTAATTGTTGGGTTACGAACAGTTCAAAACCCGTCAATTGGCCTAAGCAGCGGAAAGACCGTAAAACAAAAATTTTACGTCTGACTTAAGCCGAGGATTAAGCGGGGTATGTCGGATAAACCACAGAGGGTGTCCACCTCCCGTTTATTCCTAACATCAAAACCCTACTTAATCCTTAAACGGATCTACTCCTTAACTGAATTCTAAAACTTTAATCTACTTACAAATTAAATAGATTAATATAACATTAATACCTTGATCCAAATTCGAATTGGACCGCAGAAGACTCGGACGGCCGAATCACAGACGCTCTTCTCCTCGGAGTATCAGATGTCCACCAGGACGACCAGAGACCGGCTTACTTCTTCTGCCAGAAATACCGAAAGCCGCGATATCCCGCAAAAACACTATTCACCGAGATACGGACTAAATAAAATATCTTCATGAATCGCAGTTATCCAAAATATGGAATACCGCTCTAACACAAAAATACTATTTTCCGAATCCCGTAAACAACCGTATACGAGAAAAAGAGAAAGTATATTTATCGATACGAATCCGAGTTAACGAGTCCGAGTCGATTTTGGTGCTCCTTTCTCTCTCCCCCTACCCCTCTATTTATAGAAAAATGAGGAGGTTACATTTTTACAAATAAACCCTTGGAAAAAGTGAATTTCCAAAAATACCCTTAAGGATAAGCATGATGACATGGAATTTTTTTTATTAAAAATTCTTTTATCCAAACATGCCAACCTTAATATATTTTTTTTTTATTTTTTTTTTATATTTATTTATTTATTTTTAATTAAGATTTTAATTAATTTTTAATTAAGGTTTTAATTTGATAATGACTTTCATCCCAAATTCAAAACCATAATCTATAATTAAAATCTAAATTAAATATATATAAATATACATAAACATATAATTGTTCTCAACAATTATATTTCTCAGGGTTTGGTATTTGTTTGGTTGCGGTATGATTTTATACAACGTATCGTATACGTTTATAAATTCAACCGTTGTTTTTGCTTGTCATCTTATATGACATATATAATTTAATCATATCATATATAATTAATTATAATCATCTTAATATTAATTATAACTATTCATAATTAATCATTAAGATTCTCTGATTTAGCTCCTATGCGGTGTGACCTAATAGGATCTGTGTTATGTTGGTAAATAGAATTAAAACCATTTTAATTTCTATAATCATAGGAGGCATCTGACATCTGCGCTATGACCATCCAATTACACAGACGATGTTGTACTTATGCAATATCACGATCCACTAAACATTTTAGTCGTGTTAATTCTTTCGTCTCACAGTATCAGATTAGTTTCAAGGCAGGTGTGTGTCATCCTTGCAAACTTAATCTTTTCTCGATCTTGAGCAGACTTATCAAATATAATTACTCTTGTAATTATACCGCATGCAGATAATCTTACTCTATCAAGGGGCCCAGTGATACTGTAACTCGTATCAAGACACGAGGGACAATAGTACTTTCAGTAAACCATCACTACCTCAACTAAGCTATGTATACCGAAAAGCTACCGTTATGACTGCGTTTTACCGACAGCGTTAGATAACAATCACACATACACATCTCTTAGTAGGAAAGATGAATACCTCATACTTTAGAACTTAACACTGAATGAAAACATTAATGACACGTACACAATTCCATTTAATGTTTCATTCGAGGTCTGTCAAATACCATGTTCCTCTAACATGTATTCATGTGATTAAAACGACATCTCATGTCTATGGTTTGTAAAACTTAACCATCTTTTAATCCACATTCTAACCTTGTAACGGTAAATTAGTGTTCATGCTAATTATCTTGGTTAGAGACTTTTGAGAGTATATATCATCTGTATTATGAAGTTTCACAATTCCAGTTATTGACTCAAGTCAGATAAAGGAATGATTCATAAATTCAATAATACTCAAGGTAACAAAATGACAGTTTAATTAGTCACTCAATTCATGAACAAAGCTTTATGATAATTTATCGTATTATTGACTTCTAGATTATTACAAACTAACAGTAATCACTACCATACCAATACCCAGCGCATTAACCTTACCGCCGAGCATAACCTTTCAAAAGGAAAGAAGGCAACTACAAAGGAGGAAGTGAAGGACAACAATGGGTGGCAAACGGTTAAACCCAGAAGGAAGCATGCTACCTATAGACCTATACCGCCCATCCTACAGAAACTGAAGGATGAAAATAAATGCTTCGGGTGCTTACAGCTGGGGCATTATAGAGCATCCTGTACCAACCCCATTAAATGCCTAAAATGCTTTAACAGAGGGCATGGGGGATTCCACTGTCCTAACATATTCACCACCAAAACAAAGATTCACCTTGATGTCACTACACTCATTCGAAAACAAACCATCAGCGAAAACATCAGACCACATTTAACACACGGGAACATAACCACTGCCACAAAGCATACCTCTCAACCAGACGACACTCCCAAGACCAAACCTCAAATCATGGATATGGACTTCCATGATGAACGGCCAGCACAGAGAGATATCTTCTTCCTGGTATGTGATCGTCTGGACGACCCCAACGAACACCTCAACAGGACAGGGCTCATCATCTTGCTCAGAGGAGCACCTCAGCCACAGCTCACAAATGCCATTGTCCGAACCTTAGCTCAGGTTCATGGTGGCTCCATCAACAGTTTCACGGTCACAGAAGCGACCATAACACCTTTTTTGGTCGTGGCACCGCACCTAGGAGTTCGAGATGCCATGGTTCGCCATGGGCCGTACACAATTCACCAGCACCCCCCCCCCCATTGAATTCGGACTGTGATCTCGAATCATCTCGATCAGTTTAGAAATTTGTATCAATGTAATCATTTATTACGAGCTCGATGTCACCACTATAGACGAGAAACATATCCTTAGTTCTTCTCAAGTACTTAAGGATATATTCTTTGTAGCATTCTAGTGTTTCATGCCTGGATTAGCCTGATATCTACTCGTCACACTTAAAGGCGTACGAGACATCAGGGCGAGTGCACAACATGGAGTACATGATAGAGCCTATAGCCGAAGCGTATGGCACTCTACTCATTATGCTTCGCTCATCAGTTGTCAAAGGACACTGAGTCTTTCTAAGCTGCGCACCATGAATCATTGGCAGGAATCTTTTCTTTGAATCCTACATGCTAAACCTATTTAGCACTTTGTCAATGTACGTGCTTTGACTTAATCCTATAAGTCTTTTCGATCTATCACGATAGATCTTTATGCCTAATATATAGACAACCTCGCCTAAGTCCTTCATCGAGAACACTTTCTTTAATGAAGACTTAGCCTTTTGCAACATAGGAATATCGTTTCCCATTAGGAGTATGTCATCTACATATAAGATTAAAAAGGCGATGGCACTCCCACTAGTTTTTATGTACACACACGGTTCTTCTTCGCATCTGATGAAGTCAAACTTTTTGACTTCTTCGTCAAACCGAAGATTCCAACTCCGTGACGCTTGCTTCAATCCATAAATTGATTTACGAAGCTTGCATATCTTCCCAGCGTTCTTTGGATCCTCAAAACCCTCAGGTTGTGTCATGTACACATCCTCTTCTAAATTTCCATTTAAGAAGGCGGTTTTGACATCCATCTGCCATATTTCATAATAATGAAATGCGGCAATTGCTAGGAGTATCCGAATTGACTTAAACATAGCCACGGGCGAAAAAGTTTCATCATAATCAACTCCTTGAATTTGTTTGAAACCTTTCGCAACCAGCCGTGCTTTGTATACAGTCAACTTACCATCCATGTCTGTTTTTCTTTTAAAAATCCATTTGTTTGCTATGGGTTTCACCCCATCAAATGGCACAACTAGGTTCCACGCCGTGTTGTCATACATGGATTGTATTTCGGATTCCATGGCCTCTAGCCATTTATCAGAGTCGGGGCTATCTTTCGCTTCCGCATAGGTCATAAGATCTTCAGTATCATATACTGAGACCTCATCCAGTCCCAAGTACCTCTCGGGTGCTCGAACTGTTCTTGCAGACCTACGTAGCACTTGACCTTCGGTTTGTTGAACTTGATCTGCAACTATTTACGAATTTGGTTCTACTTCAACTTGCGTTGAAGTACTTGAGCTCGGGACTAGAACCTCATCCACAACAACTTGTGGATTTGATTCTTCCAGATGCTCTTCAACCGAAGTATCAAGCGGTGGGTTAATCTGATCTGGTTCAGATACTGTACTATGTGATGTATCTCGAATTTCTTCAAGTGTTACATTACTCCCACTACTTCCTTTTGCGAGAAACTGTTTCTCCAAAAATACACCAATACGAGCAACAACTACTTTGTTCTCGGCCTGGTAATAGAAGTAATATCCTTTCGTTTCCTTAGGATATCCTACGAAAAAGCATTTGTCAGACTTAGGATCAAGTTTGCCAGACGTCGGACGTTTGACAAATACTTCACAACCCCATATTTTAAGATAAGACATATATGGGGTTTTCCCAAACCATAACTCGTATGGAGTCTTTTCTACTGACTTAGACGGGACCATATTTATCGTTCGTGCCGCAGTTTCTAGTGCGTACCCCCAAAAAGATTTCGGAAGAGTGGCATTACTCATCATAGATCGGACCATGTCTAGCAGGGTTCGATTTCGTCTCTCAGAAACACCATTCTATTGTGGTGTCCCTGGAGGCGTGAGTTGTGAAACTATTCCACATTCTTTTAAGTACGTTATAAACTCATGACTCAAGTATTCGCCTCCACGATCAGATCGTAAGGCCTTAATACTCTTGTTTAATTGATTTTCTACTTCAGCCTTGAATTCCTTGAACTTTTCAAAGGATTCGGACTTATGTCTCATCAAGTAGACATAACCGTATCTACTGTAATCATCAGTAAACGTGATAAAGTAAGAATAACCATTTCTTGTACAAGTACTCATAGGTCCGCATACATCAGTATGTACGAGTCACAGTAAGTCATTTGCCCTTTCGCCCTTTTTGGAGAAAGACGCTTTGGTCATTTTTCCACGTAAACAAGATTCGCACGTGTTAATTGATTCAAGATCAAAATTTCCAAGAAGTCCATCTTTATGCAACTTCTCGATGCGTTTCTCGTTTATATGACCAAGGCGACAATGCCACATGTAAGTCGTGCTTTCATGAGACGCTTTGAGTCGTTTGTTAGTTATGTTGAACACGGGTTTTTCTATTTCCAATATATACAGACCATTCATCATACAAGAGGATCCATAATATAATTCTCCTTTGTATATTGAACAACTGTTGTTCTTTATAATAAAAGAGAACCCATTCGTCTCTAAACATGAGACCGAAATGATGTTCTTGGAAATGCTAGGAACAAAATAAACATTTTCTAGTTCCAATACAAGCCCGCTAGGCAAATACAACTCTATATTTCCAACTGTTACGGCTGCAACCTTTGCTCCGTTTCCAACTTGGAGTTGTATTTCCTTGTTACGTAACTTCCTCCTATTCTTTAGTGCCTGCATATTCGAACAAATATGATCACATGATCCAGTATCTAATACCCAATCATTAATAGAGGAAGTAACATTAACTTCAACGACAAACACATCTGAGGATGAAGGTTTGGAACCATTTCCAAACTTCAAGTCCACCAGATACTTTGGGCAGTTCTCTTTCCAATGACCCTTTACTTTACAGTAATCGCAGTCAGAGGCAATAGAAATCTTTACCTTGGGAGGATTGGGTTAGCAATCTTTTTCCCTTTGCCATTGTACTTAGAAGCCACTTTCTTTGGGGCCATTTTTATCTTCCTCTCACCAGCTCGGGTCATGATGACAGAAGAACTCTTCTTCATGTCAACATCTGTTTTGCCATCCTTAGGCTCAACAGGAACCGGTGAGTTTAAGACATATTCTTTCTTCTCTCGCTTTAATACAATTGACGATTCTTTAGCCATATTTCTAGAACGTTAAAAGTAAAGATTTTAGCTTTGTTCATGTTATGTTCTATTTAAATAATAAAACTCCCACTGCAAATTTGTTCTATCCCCTTTTGCAGTAGGACCAAGATCCCTATTTTCACTAATATATGAGTCAGTTGTTACGCATAACCCGGTTATTAGTTATTTTAGGTAAGTCATCTTACTAATCACAACTCTTTGTGATTCTTGGTTCCGTTAAAACATCGTATGTTTTTAACGAAGACTTTGCCCCAAGCCCAAAACGTTTTTGGAAATCATTTGTAAGTAACCTAACTCTACTTGGTTCGTTATGTCTTACATAACCCTTGACCACCAAAGGTAAAAGGCGACGCCTACTGAGTAGAGAACCGTCAACCGATGAACAATAGTGTGAGAAGGATAGAGTAGGAAGGGCATACTACTTAATTCGCGTGGGTTTGTTTTTATATATATAAAAATCGCAAGCATTCTAAAAAGGTATGTCAGATAAACGACCAAGAGGATCCATCTCCAGTTTATCTTTGGCATCATAACCTCTTTCATATGTTTAACGGTGCAAGCTTCACTAAAAAGGTATGTCAGATAAACCACAAAGGGTGTCCACCTTCCGTTTATCTCTAACATCAAAACCTCTTTCGTAAGCTTACGTTTGTTTTTCTGTTTAACGGTGCAAGCTTCACTAAAAAGGTATGTCAGATAAACCACAAAGGGTGTCCACCTTCCGTTTATCTCTAACAACAAAACCTCTTTCATAAGCTTATGTTTGTTAATCTATTTAACGGTGCAAGCTTCATTAAAAAGGTATGTCAGATAAACCACAAAGGGTGTCCACCTTCCGTTTATCTCTAACATCAAAACCTCTTTCAGAAGCTTATATTTGTTAAGCAGTCAGTTCTTTAAACTAATTGTAAGACACTCTTACGGATACGTGAAAAACCGTCTGCCAGAAAGATCATTGTGAGTTCCTTCACAAATCTATCTTTGACATCACGCTCTTTCACGTTTCCTTGAAAGTGATAAATCTCATTTATACATTTCGTAATATCTCGGTAAATCTCAATTTACGTATATATTTGGTCCGGTATATCATTTATCAGTTTCTTATTCTTTATCTCGCAGCAATGCATAGTTCTCATTTATACCATTTAAAAGCACATAAACAATTTATATGATTTTGCAAACAGATATTATTTCCAGTCCATAAAGCAATTAGTAATGTGACAAAGTCCCATTTGGGCCTGATGTCGTATTATGGAAAGGGGCTCCCAGGAAAGATCAGGGTCACCGGGGACCTTATTAGTTCTAATCTTTCCTAGACAGAACCTTCTTTCTCATCGTACGCGCAACAGCTCTTACTTTGACTACTCTATTGCTTCATCACACTCCTCAATTTACTTTACTTATCCGAAGGTTTTCGAAATGCGAAAGAGTTACATTTTGCCATTTCAAAAACATCTGAGTAATTTGGTAACGTGACAAAGTCCCCGTTTGGGCCAGCTAATCAGGACACGTAAAAGAGATCAGACGAAAGAGTCCTAAGACATCTCTCATGTCATAACCTTTATCTCTTACGGGTGGAGATTAACAGTTCTTACTTTGGGTACTCTATTGCTTCATCACATTCTTAGATATACTCAAACGCGGTTGAAAGTGTTATAAAACGAAAACTTAAATAAAACATACAGAAAGCTTAAATCACATTTAACTTTCTCAGTCGGTAAAACCGAACCGAGGAAATCTCATTTCATTTCGGTTTTGGACTTAAGCTGCAATTCAAAGAATTAAACCGATGTGCGGTATATGCACCTAATTTGCATAAGTTATAACTTTTAGAAAATCAATTAGCGGGAGAGCCCGGTGCTCTGATACCACTGTTGGGTTACGAACAGTTCAAAACCCGTCAATTGGCCTAAGCAGCGGAAAGACCGTAAAACAAAAATTTTACGTCTGACTTAAGCCGAGGATTAAGCGGGGTATGTCGGATAAACCACAGAGGGTGTCCACCTCCCGTTTATCCCTAACATCAAAACCCTACTTAATCCTTAAACGGATCTACTCCTTAACTGAATTCTAAAACTTTAATCTACTTACAAATTAAATAGATTAATATAACATTAATACCTTGATCCAAATTCGAATTGGACCGCAGAAGACTCGGACGGCCGAATCACAGACGCTCTTCTCCTCGGAGTATCAGATGTCCACCAGGACGACCAGAGACCGGCTTACTTCTTCTGCCAGAAATACCGAAAGCCGCGATATCCCGCAAAAACACTATTCACCGAGATACGGACTAAATAAAATATCTTTGTGAATCGCAGTTATCCAAAATATGGAATACCGCTCTAACACAAAAATACTATTTTCCGAATCCCGTAAACAACCGTATACGAGAAAAAGAGAAAGTATATTTATCGATACGAATCCGAGTTAACGAGTCCGAGTCGATTTTGGTGCTCCTTTCTCTCTCCCCCTACCCCTCTATTTATAGAAAAATGAGGAGGTTACATTTTTACAAATAAACCCTTGGAAAAAGTGAATTTCCAAAAATACCCTTAAGGATAAGCATGATGACATGGAATTTTTTTTATTAAAAATTCCTTTATCCAAACATGCCAACCTTAATATATTTTTTTTTAATTTTTTTTTTATATTTATTTATTTATTTTTAATTAAGATTTTAATTAATTTTTAATTAAGGTTTTAATTTGATAATGACTTTCATCCCAAATTCAAAACCATAATCTATAATTAAAATCTA
Source organism: Eleocharis quinqueflora (assembly GCA_964058865.1). Classification (NCBI taxonomy): domain Eukaryota; kingdom Viridiplantae; phylum Streptophyta; class Magnoliopsida; order Poales; family Cyperaceae; genus Eleocharis; species Eleocharis quinqueflora. The sequence continues at coordinate 53,299 of CAXKVX010001910.1, read as the reverse complement.
AATTAAATATATATAAATATACATAAACATATAATTGTTCTCAACAATTATATTTCTCAGGGTTTGGTATTTGTTTGGTTGCGGTATGATTTTATACAACGTATCGTATACGTTTATAAATTCAACCGTTGTTTTTGCTTGTCATCTTATATGACATATATAATTTAATCATATCATATATAATTAATTATAATCATCTTAATATTAATTATAACTATTCATAATTAATCATTAAGATTCTCTGATTTAGCTCCTATGCGGTGTGACCTAATAGGATCTGTGTTATGTTGGTAAATAGAATTAAAACCATTTTAATTTCTATAATCATAGGAGGCATCTGACATCTGCGCTATGACCATCCAATTACACAGACGATGTTGTACTTATGCAATATCACGATCCACTAAACATTTTAGTCGTGTTAATTCTTTCGTCTCACAGTATCAGATTAGTTTCAAGGCAGGTGTGTGTCATCCTTGCAAACTTAATCTTTTCTCGATCTTGAGCAGACTTATCAAATATAATTACTCTTGTAATTATACCGCATGCAGATAATCTTACTCTATCAAGGGGCCCAGTGATACTGTAACTCGTATCAAGACACGAGGGACAATAGTACTTTCAGTAAACCATCACTACCTCAACTAAGCTATGTATACCGAAAAGCTACCGTTATGACTGCGTTTTACCGACAGCGTTAGATAACAATCACACATACACATCTCTTAGTAGGAAAGATGAATACCTCATACTTTAGAACTTAACACTGAATGAAAACATTAATGACACGTACACAATTCCATTTAATGTTTCATTCGAGGTCTGTCAAATACCATGTTCCTCTAACATGTATTCATGTGATTAAAACGACATCTCATGTCTATGGTTTGTAAAACTTAACCATCTTTTAATCCACATTCTAACCTTGTAACGGTAAATTAGTGTTCATGCTAATTATCTTGGTTAGAGACTTTTGAGAGTATATATCATCTGTATTATGAAGTTTCACAATTCCAGTTATTGACTCAAGTCAGATAAAGGAATGATTCATAAATTCAATAATACTCAAGGTAACAAAATGACAGTTTAATTAGTCACTCAATTCATGAACAAAGCTTTATGATAATTTATCGTATTATTGACTTCTAGATTATTACAAACTAACAGTAATCACTACCATACCAATACCCAGCGCATTAACCTTACCGCCGAGCATAACCTTTCAAAAGGAAAGAAGGCAACTACAAAGGAGGAAGTGAAGGACAACAATGGGTGGCAAACGGTTAAACCCAGAAGGAAGCATGCTACCTATAGACCTATACCGCCCATCCTACAGAAACTGAAGGATGAAAATAAATGCTTCGGGTGCTTACAGCTGGGGCATTATAGAGCATCCTGTACCAACCCCATTAAATGCCTAAAATGCTTTAACAGAGGGCATGGGGGATTCCACTGTCCTAACATATTCACCACCAAAACAAAGATTCACCTTGATGTCACTACACTCATTCGAAAACAAACCATCAGCGAAAACATCAGACCACATTTAACACACGGGAACATAACCACTGCCACAAAGCATACCTCTCAACCAGACGACACTCCCAAGACCAAACCTCAAATCATGGATATGGACTTCCATGATGAACGGCCAGCACAGAGAGATATCTTCTTCCTGGTATGTGATCGTCTGGACGACCCCAACGAACACCTCAACAGGACAGGGCTCATCATCTTGCTCAGAGGAGCACCTCAGCCACAGCTCACAAATGCCATTGTCCGAACCTTAGCTCAGGTTCATGGTGGCTCCATCAACAGTTTCACGGTCACAGAAGCGACCATAACACCTTTTTTGGTCGTGGCACCGCACCTAGGAGTTCGAGATGCCATGGTTCGCCATGGGCCGTACACAATTCACCAGCACCCCCCCCCATTGAATTCAGGGTGCATGAGTGGCGACCTTACTATGGTATGGCATACGATCCACCATCCCATCAGGCATGGGTCAACCTGCGAGGTGCACCATTGCAGGCATGGACCCCCAAGGGTATTGACATGCTTCTGTGTGAAATTGGTCGTCCCCTGGCTATTCAACCATATGCCCTGCCTTCACGCAATTTTTAGGAAATCACGGCAATGATAGAGTGTGCACACCCGAGACAGATCCCACACGAATTGCTTTACAGGGAAGGCAATTATTCAACTCCGGTTTCTGTAACAATAAGCAGATGGAGGGAATGGTCTCAGACACATTTCCCACCACCGGGAGGAGACTTACCTGTGCACCCAAGGAACCAGAACCAGCGTCAGGATGCCGCACCTCAATCGTCCAACCCGTCACAATCTTCAGAGGCATCCACATCACCTCCATCATCTCCGTCACTGCAACTGTCGGCAAGATCGCCGCGCAGTTGGCAGTCAGCCTCATCCTATCTCTTGAAGACCAAAAAGGCATTTGAGAACTTGGGACTCAAGTGTTGGAAACCGAAGACAACCGTGGCGGAAGCATCGATTCCTCATCTCAGATCACCGATACAGAGGACTGCATTACCCAAGTCCTCCAAGTCAAATGTTATGATGCCGGAAGTCACTGACTTCTTATTGGTGCCCAAGATTACGGGCACATCCAAGATGGTACAGCTGCAGGCGAAGTTCGACAACACGCATCATAACATCCTCATTACCACAGAAGATCGAGGGATCTGTATTTCTCTCCCTGCCACAAACGGTCACCCTGGAAGAACATCCCATCGCATTTATGTTTTGGCGGCCCAAGTACCACCAGCTCTCTTTCCTGACAGTCTCAATGTCAATATGTTGAGTGCGATATTGGGCAAAAGATTGCATGCAGTCCCACCGAACATTAATGCGAATGGGATATATCAAGATTCCAATCACATAAATGCTCCGTGGCCCCCCTATCTTGGCAGTGTCTCTACATATGGTACAATTCACATCCTGCTACAAATGGAAGCCCGTTTTGGCCCACTACAAAAGATGTTGATACAACACAGCAAGCACAAACCAAGCCCAGACATCAGCACACAACAATCCGCAGAACAGTTGGGCTCATCTTTAAACCCACAAGAGACAGAAGCAGCCATACTCATGCCCATGCAGCGGATCGACCAGCAAGAAGAAGGAAACATAGAGCCAACAACATTGATTGAAACATCACTGTTAGAACAGGTACAAGAAGCAACACAACTAGACCAGGAAACATACGCGCAACAGCGCATCGAAGGAGACATAAACCCGACAGAGGACACCACACAAGCCAATCTGACACAAGCTGTCGGCATGGAGCACGTTCACAGCCAAATCGCACTAAAAAATTCTACAAAGGAGAAAGGTACAACCATCAGGCGGAGCCTAAGAATTAAAGAGAAGGGGGCAGCATCATCTGGTCAGAACGTACGTTCCAAAACAAACAAAAAAGGAGCGGCCAAGAAGATCATTTTTTATCTTCAATCTCAGGAAGAGCCTCTGCACATGACACAAATCCTCACCTGTCTGGAGGAATCAGGAGTCTTGCTAGATGAGGAGATTGTCAGCATGATACAACAAGCTCAAGCAAAAGATGACGAGACACTCTCCACACCCACGGACCAAGAAGGGATTCCGAGGAACATGACCACTGAAGAAGAGGAAACCCCGACCACACCGATCCACCACTCCCTCCCGCCAAGATATCTGCCAGGTCAGCCTGGTTGGATATAAGCGTTGAGAGCATACAGCGCTGAAACCACTGCTTACACGAGCAGGGTGCCATTGCATGAACATTTTCCAAAAAGTTTCATGCTCCTTTCATTTTCTCTTGTTTTAAACAGTTCCAGATTAGGCTATCTTTTGGTATCCCGATGAACGATAAAAGAAAAATTGTAATCCTGTCTTGGAATGTAAGGGGGTTATGCGATGCAACGAAAAGAATGCATGTTAAAGCTTTTATAAGTCGAGTGAAACCGGACATTATTTGTTTGCAAGAAACTAAACTCAATTCCATAAATCATCAACTGTTGAAGGAGATCATGGGTCACAGACTTGACTCACATGAATCCAGCGTCGCAAATGGATCTTCAGGGGGGTTGATAATGGCTTGGTCCTCAACGACATTCACACTGCAAAGCTTTTATATCTCACCAACAATGATATCGATACACCTAAAAGTTAACATGGATAATAGTCAATGCAAAGTCACGGGAGTATATGGTCCACCCACCACAACCAATCGAGGTCAGTTCTTCCAAGATCTCAGGAATGAAAAGCCACATAACTCCTTACCTTGGTTGATTTGTGGTGATTTCAACCAGACAATACAACGCTCAGACAGATCGAATACAAGCAGACGACCTGATGTAAGATTCCAGCACCTTATTAATTCGCTCGAACTCATAGATTTGAGACTTCATGGAAGAGCTTATACATGGTCACGTGGCATTCAAAACCCAACTTTTGCAAGATTGGACAGATTCTTCATCACACAGGCTTGGTCGGATATGTTCCCAAACTGCACACAAAATGCACTTGCATCGACTCTTTCTGACCATTGCCTAATATCACTAACATGTCAGACCAAATTTCCTCTACCAAACACGTTCAAGTTTGAGAATTTCTGGTTGAAGGACTCGAATTTCAGAGAAATAATCGTTCAGTCTTGGAATCAGACATTAACAGCCACATCACCTCTCCAGCTAGCAAACAAATTGATGTGTCTAAGGAAAACAATCATTCAATGGAAGACACAGAAAATTACAAATCTCACATCCCAGAAGCAATTTTGCGATCAAATCATGCTCTGGTTTGCAAAAACAAGGGAGCAGATGGCATTAACACATTTGGAGGCTGTAACCAAACAAATCATTGCGCACAGACTAACACAGATCAAGGAATTGGAGGAGATCATGTGGAAACAACGAGCGAAGCGGCAATGGGTTCAAAAGGGAGACTGTAACACGGCATATTTTCACGTCGTAGCCTCGGCACAAAAACGAACTAATTCCATTCCCATCATACAATGGAACGGTGTAGAACTTGATCAACACAACGACAAGGCAGCAACATTGCACCAATATTTTTTCTCTCTGATTGGCACCAGGCAGCAGAATTACTCGAGCTTCAACACAGAAGATTTGTTACAGCCGCACCAGCTAACAAATGAGGAGAAAGACATGTTACAACAGCAAATCATGGAAGAGGAATTGAAGGCAGCAATTACATCATGGAAGAAGGATAAAGCTCCGGGTCCAGACGGCTTCACGGGAGATTTTTATAACTGTTTCAAACAACTGCTAATGCCAGACATACTAGCAGTGTTTCGAGCCATCCAGGCAGGGGATTTTAGCACTCTAACACCTCTGAATGACTCTCACATTGTTCTCATACCCAAAAAGAATAATTCCCAGCATCCTTCGGATTTTCGACCAATTAGCCTGCTGAATGGTATCCAGAAAATGTTCTCCAAAATACTTGCAGCAAGGTTACAAAAAGTGCTCGACAGGGCCTTATACCCCACACAAAAACTGGGTTTCTAAAAGGTAGGAACATCATGCATGGCTTCCACTATGTTCAAGAAGTACTCCACGCAGCGAATAGGCAAAACAGACAGGTGGCAGTGTTCAAAGCTGATATATTCAAGGTGTTCGACTCTTTAGATTGGAACTTTCTCATGGATTGCTTACGAGCTAGAGGTTTCCCGAACACATGGTTGGCATGGATACGCAATCACGTACTACAGGGGCACTCCAAGGTCATATTGAATTCGGTGGCGGGACGAAACATCAAATTACATCGTGGTGTAAGGCAAGGTGATCCATTATCACCTTACCTATTCAACCTAGCTTTCGACTTCCTGCCATTATGGTTACAAAAACTGCAGAATCTAAACTTCATCCACCCACCTTTCCCTACATGCCGAACATGTCTGTTATATGCGGATGACACGTTGTTCCTCCTTCAGCCAACAAGGCATCAACTCACAAGACTGTCATGGGTGTTACAAATCTTCGCAAGAATCTCAGGCTTGACGGTAAATCTTCAGAAGTCGGAACTCTTGATCACATCAACAAATCTGACAAGAGTAAGGGCTTTGGCAGCGGTAATCAGATGCAAAGCTGCACAATTCCCTCTCAAATACCTTGGCTTGCCGCTATCTGACCGGAGACTTTCTGCACACGAGTTCAATTGTTTGATAGATAAAATCCGCAATAGACTCCCCTTATGGAAAGCATCCTTGATGTCAATCGGAGGAAGATTGGTCATGGTAAATGCAGTTCTCACTGCAATGCCGGTATATCTCATGTCCATGTTTGCAATTCCAAAATGGGTGACTAAGAGTATAGATAAGATACGTCGAAGCTTCTTATGGCATGGTCACAAAGACGCAACAAGAGGACTTTTCATGATTAATTGGGTGACAGTTACAACCCCAAAAGCCATGGGTGGATTAGGGATTCGCAATCTAAATAGCATGAACACAGCCCTGCTGTGCAGATGGCTATGGCTGTGGCAAACCCAATCGGACACATGGTGGAAAGAAGTCACACTATTGCAATGCAGCACAGATAGACCATGGAGCGAAAGCACAACATCAGTCTTCTGGAAAAACATAGGCAAACGATCACAACCATATGATTCATCGATTACACTCCAGCAACAGGGACCGAACACACGACTGGCAGATTCTATCATCTGGGTGAGAGATAATTCGTTCACAGTAAAATCCCTTTACAATTTCATCTCTCATGGACCGATGATCACATATAATGCAAAGGAAGTCTGGAAAGCCAAAGTGTCGCCGCGGGTCAAGATTTTCACGTGGTTATTGCTCAAAAACAGGTTAACAGCACTTGACAACTTAATCAGAAGAGGCTGGACCATACCGACCTTCTGCATGATGTGTAGACAAAACGGGGAAACAGCGCACCACCTATTCCAGGAATGCAACTACGCCAAGACAGTGAGAAGATACATAAAGGAGGACGCAATGCCAAATAAAAACATATCAGATCTTTACATCACGGAAAATGCTCATGCATTACTGATTGATGGACATTTCGACTCTTTCTCTCAGCAGCTCGAAATAATGACAAATTTTGTCATCTGGCGCGAACGCTGCAGGAGAACTTTCTCTGACAAAGACTCAAAGGAAATAGATGCAGCCAGGGAGATAATAATGGAAATTAGAGCATGTCCCTCTTCTTGATTTTTCAGTCTTTCTTAGTTTTAATCTTTAGCTAGTTTCTTGTTTCCTTATTGTTCTCTTATGTATATAAACAAATTGCTGTAACTATGGATCACTTTGGTGATCGTTTTAATGAAACTTGGAGGCTAGACCTCCATTTTTCCCTCAAAAAAAATATTAATCTTAGTTACGATCTTGCACATGTTTGAAAAAAAAAAATCAATTTAATTTTGATTGTTCAGTTGGCATTTACGAATTGCAATTAATATAAAATAATAGAATAGCCTTCTACTTAAATTGTTTTTGCTTTATAAGATCGTTTTAGTGAAACCAAAAAAAAAAAATGCTAGTACTATAAATTTTAGAGACATATGGTAAAAGCTTTGGTATTTCAAAAGATTGGTACACTGGATACTCTGGTCCATCTGGTCGTTCAATTTATCGGTGAAAAGTGAGTCACTTTAACTTATGTTCCATTTTCTAAGGCATCATTTTTAACCAATCTTGATGAATTAAACACTCCAGATTGGCCAGAGTATCCAGTGTACTCATATTTTGAAGTACCGGAGTTTTTTCCGTATGTTTCTGAAATTTATAGTACTAGCATCTTTTTTTGCCATAAATTGTATAAAAATATTATTGCCATAAAGATGGAGGGCTATAAACAACCATAAAATATTATTGCCATAAACTGTAATAAATTCTATATATAAAAATGATCAATCGAACAGCTCTGGAATCGTTTGCAGTCATGTTAAATCGCATATTTGCACAAGTATGCTATGGTGTTTCCAAAGCATCAATTAATCAATTTTAAGATAAACAAAGTGCGCAAATAAAATGTATTTATTTTTAAATTACTGGGTTGTCCAGTAATAAAGATATATTTTATTTCAAAATAGTAATATGAATGGAAACTTGTATGATGCCAAACCAAAATGTTAATACCTCCAAATACACAAACTTACTTGCGAAAATTAAACTTAAAAATGAAATTGCAATTTAGTTGCAAGATAAAATAAGCGACCAGTTAAATCTCTGAGAACCTAAAACCGTGGATATGTTTTTTAAAAAAAAGAAAAAAAGATGGTACAACCTACATAAGAGCATCTCCATTTCTGAAATTTTTGGAGTTTCTAAATTATTGCCACATCAATTTTAGAAATTTAATTTTTCTTTAGTTTCTAAACTCTCCATCTCTAAAACTGAAAAGTTAGAGTTTCTAAATTGCCACGTCAGCAAATATTATCAATATTATGAGAGACCGATCAATTTTAACCAATGATTATGCCATGTCATAATTTATAAACTCTAAAGCATAGTTGCTAAATAAGAAACTCTTTAGCAAAATTTTTAAATAAGAAACTCATTTATATTTCCGAAACTCATTTAGAAACTGCCACGTCAGATTAGAAACTCCTAGAGTTTCAAAAATGAAGATGCTCTAAGTAGAAAATCTTGACCTTTTATTCGTAGAGCTTATATAAATAACGGGCCAGAAACAGAGAGGGCCCGGCCCGTTTAAACTCGTTTCAAAGGTCCAAGAATTACAAGTAATTGGGCCGAAAAGAAATAGCGGATCTGTCCTGATTATGTGGAATCAATTATTTCTTTAGTATGGAAATTAGACTGTATGTATACTTAATTTATTAATTTGATTAGGGTTCGGAACAATCAATTATTGCCAGATGAGTCTGTAAATAGAGGAGAGGATTTATTTATGGAAAATATTTCCGATATAAATGTTACACTGCATATTAAAAGTTATCATGCATGTTGTACTAGAAAAATAATTATGCACTAATTCCGGAGTAACTGATTGCCGGAAACAGCATTTGCTGGATCAATACGGTTTGTTATGTGGTCACTATGCAAAAGTTTCCTGCTTAGCATGGCATGGTAGTTAGTCTTGCTTGCAACTAGTTACTCCGGAATTATTGCAAAGGCAAAAATGATGCTTTTTTGGAAAGAAATTTAATTATTTTTGTTTACAATAATAGTAGAGAATTCTATGCATATATGTAATAAGTAATTAAGATATTATGTGACAAAACTATAAAGCTCTTTCACTGAACATTCGCTTCGCTATACGTTATAGAATAATGACTTCTACACGGTAAAATAAAAGTATTGCCGCAAATTTAACAGTAAAGTTTCATCGTAAGGCTGTGATGAAATTCGAAAATTAAATATCAAATCTGAACTGTTGTCGAATCAGAACATCATAGGTGCTTAATATATAGCAAAGATATATAAATAGGTGTTCTTGGATTATTTTTCTGAAGTAATTGTTTTGTTAAATTATTAATATATGGTTATATTATTGAAGGTGTATATTGCCATGGCATTTATGCGTGATTTATACATTCCCTTGAGTGGTCGAAGTATCTGATTTCGGTACGAGCATAACTGATCAAAATTCACAAGTGAGCACATTCAGGTTCATAGGTGCAGATTGGGGATCCGAAGCAGCTACATGAAGGTTATAACGACAATCATGCTTTAATGAAACAACAATCACAGAAGTTGAAGCTAGTAGAGAGGAAACGATAGTAAATCCTATTCCAGTTAATGTTAAAGATTTCAACGGGCGATGAATGATGTTATAACGACAGGAAAGCATCCAAACAATAGTTTCATTAGTGATGAAGAATTTGATTTAGCATTCTCCCAATTCAGGCTGATTTTGGGCAGTATTGTGGAACGGAAAAACATTCAAAAATGTTCTCTTATTTAGACAGAAATCCAACTAAAAACAACAAGAAACAAACATGGGAATAAAAATCATCACTTGCCACTTTACCAATGGTACATGTACCATACCTGAGGTGAAACAGACTGTCCCGATATACAAACCCAACACTAATCACAATTCCGAGGTATTTTACATTTCCAAAACAAAACTGGTGTAGAAATTCTTCAATACCACCGTATCAGTAAAAGAAAGAAGTAAACTAGTGGAACCAAACCCAACCATAAAAAAAGTGGGGGGGGGAGGAGAAAGAAAAAGAGAGTGTTAAAAAAAATTGAATGATCATAATTTTCACTATATTGAAATGTGAAAAGAAAGAAAGCAAAAGATATTGAATACCCATAACTGCACTATAATTGAAATAATTTACAAGCAGCTGCAGGCTGCAGCAGTAATTGATTACCCAATTATTAAAATGAACCAAAGTATATATACAATTGGCCTTCTTGAGTATTATTATTACCCTGAATACACATACCCCTGCCACAATCCTGAAGGGAGAATCAATTGTTAATTTTGTACATTATTTTGAAGTTATTGAGGGTAAAACTGCAAAAGTAGAGCAGCTTATAACTCCAGTTGAGCAATGGGCTAAAACTTTTAGTGAGAGTATCATTCAAACTAAACCTTTTCTCACTATTTGTAGGGAAGAAGCTAAGTAGAGTTATTTGAGCCTTTAAGGATTTTCCAGAAAATGCCAAGGACATGAAATTTTCATTTTTTTTTTTCTTGGGACTTATCTTAAGATAAGGTCTCTCCCGAAATTTTCCCAATTTATATATTAAATACTATTTTAATTCCCTCTTAATTCCTTGGTCAAAGCTTTGACTCTTCCTGCTTACCAGTCGTTGAAGCTCGTCGTAACCAGAAAGAACACCAGCACCAGCCATGCCACATAGGATATTTGCAGATACACCTCTGAAAAGTGTGGAAATACCCTCAGTGGCGACTATGTGTCTCAAGGCATGAAGAGCACTTTTGTACTTTGACGGCTGACCTGAAGTCAACATCATTCTTCTTCGAAGAGTGTCGAATGGATAAGCACAGATACCTGAGAAGGTCGTCACGCTCCATCCTAGTGCAAAACTTGCCAAAAAATTACCCTAGTTACAAAATATTAGATAAATTAGCAAGTAATTGCAAAATAAGATATCTTTTAAATTAAAAATGTCAAAGAATCATCCTTTAATTTCATGATTACATGATTAGCATATATGCCTGCTTAATAAGAACTACAAATACTTACAATATGGGCTTAAATACAATGCCCCCATCTCACCCACCAAACTGCAAATTGAGTCGACTTGCATTTGAAACATGCATAGACTAATTAGGCACTAAGACCTATAATATCAACAAGAGCATGGCTAAAATAATATGCATAGTACACCACATTTCGTACTATGCGGTCATTTATATTTAATTTGGTCATTAAATTGATATTTAAGTTGCTCAATAAATTCTTCATATCAAAATCTTGTAGGAAATAAAATTTTGTAATTTTTAGAGCTTTCTTGTTATTTTTTAAATATTTTTTAAAAACAGCACAGAAATGGCACTTTTGTAGTATTAAATCTGGACTGTTTTTAAAAAATATTTAAAAAATAGCAAGAAAGCTCTAAAAATCACGAAATTTGATTTCCTACAATATTTTCATATGAAGAATTTATTGAGCAACTTAAATCTCAATTTATTGACATATATATATATATATATATATATATATGCATAGTACGAAATGGAGTGTACTATGCATATTATTTTAGCCATGCTCTATCAACAATACAATGATGATATTTCATTTGAAAGGAAATCGAGTTCTTGCAAGTGAGTTATTAAGTTAACAAGTCTTATAGCTAAAAGAGGTAGGTCCAATAATGAGTGTTTAGGATTCCAGTAAGTCGAGGTGATTCAAACAACGAGCATCGTGAAACCCTCTTTACCTTTATTTTGTGTGCTTGTAAGTTGTATATTTTATCTTCTCTCTTCTTTCCTCTCAAGTACTAATCTTTTTTTTTGGTTGATAAAAGTTCAATAGGCAAATCCTTCTCTTCCAAAAGAAATACATGGCAAAAGCATGAACCCAATACAACCCTCTTAGTAGGTTTAGTACAAAGTTTTTAATTGAAAGAAAGGACTTGTTAGGTTTAGTACAAATGGTTGAAAGCTATTCACACTTAAGGTAACAAGAATTTGTGCACTGTCTATCAAACACAGAGCTTAATTTAGTATTTCTTCATCTATTATTCATGCTAATATGAACAAAAAAAAATGAATGCAGCTATATGTTCAAATTTGTAGAACGTAACTTTGCCGATCAATACCAGTCTTTCTTATTCTTTCAATGAAGTATGTCAAAAGGCTCAAGTGAAACCAATACAATCCTATTGTTGCTCATACAAAACAAGTTGGTACCGATATGAAAGTTATTTTTAGATATGCTTCAAAATAAATAAATAAAATACTGAAAGAAGGGAAAATAAGTTTAAACTTACCTCCAAAGGTCCAACTAGCACAAGCGGCTTCATGGTATCATACATCCCAAAGTAAAGTCCTCTATACAGAGTTATTCCCACTATACTGACACTAAATCCCGTATAGAGCCCTTTTATGCCATCACTTGCCAGTGTCTTCCTATACACATCCACTAACCCCTTAAACTGGCGTTGAGTCCTGGCATGGTGGTCCACAGCATCAGTCCCAAGCCGTGTGCGTGCAAAATCCAAGTGGTAAAGGAGAAGAGAGGTTGTGGCCCCTGCAGCACTACCTGATGCCACATTGCCAGCTAACCATTTTATGTGGCCATCTTTCTCTTTATCTCGGCCAAAAATGCTCTTAAAATAACCCTTGAACGCAAAATTAAATGCCTGAAAAGAGAATATTAAATCATGATACTTTAATAAGCAGTGGATTAAAAGGATGGTAACATGACAATTCAGTCTCCATTTCATTTGTTTGGAACATAATTTAAATATTTGAATTATTAAATAAAGATACAACGGTTCAAATTTTTCAACTTCCAATTCCAAGATGGTAGAGTCATCTTATCGCCATTCCAAAGAGCGCTTCGTCAGAATGTAGACTAGAACTATTCAATAGCTAATAAATGCATTATTGTATATTCTTCCCCAATCTCATACCCTCAAACTCTTTGCATATTTTAATAAAAGTTTGAATTAGGGAGCCTACTACCTAAACAAAACAAACAGTACATTGATTGCCTCAATTAAACAAATCAAGACAATAAATTCATGTTGCGTGTTCACATCAATCTGAGCAAGTAATCAATTCAAAAATAAATTCAATCAGTCTCAATTTTTCGATCATGAAGTTAGTAATCTTTCCCTATGATCGAAACAACAGGGCCGCAACATCCATCACTTTCTGTTCAAGAAATCCAGAAAATCCGTACCTGCGTGGGGAAATACCTGATAACATTTGCTTGATGCCCCCTCCAAAACGCAATCACGCCTTCTTCCCTGAAAACGCGGAGAAAACAATCTCCAATCCCCTTGTAAGGCCTCGTGATGTACCCTCGTTTGATCATCTCTCCTTGATTCTGTAGCAACAACTTCACGCGCTCCATGGGAGCAGCGGTTGTCTTCGACACCACCGCGGCGGCGCCTCCCACGAAGAAATCCGTCGCCATCTTCTCCGGCTGAGGCGGAGGCGGCGCCATACCGGAGCACGACTGCCGCGTTCTCAGTGGAGAGGCGTTACAATTTACAGAATTGAAGAGACGAAAGGGGAATTAAGAGAGGAGAGAAGCAAAGAGATAAAAAAACGAAAAGTTGGAAATTAAAGAATGATGATGTTTGATTTCGCATTTCTTAATTTTTGTGATATCTGTGTATATCCGCAGAGGCACAGCCGCACAGAGACACTGAGCAAGAAAGGTTAGGAGATGTGTCAGGTGCCACGAGAGAAGATGCTGATCTTGGTAATGTGGGACCCAATTTTGGGTGTTCCTATCTTCATTATTTTTTTAAATATGTTTTCTTTCTCTTTGCTTTTTTTACCTGTATGTTTCTTGTTTTTATACGAATGTTTGTTTTATTGGAATTATGTTATATTTTTGTGTAACCCTGTAAAAAATAAGAAGAACGAGTTTATCTCTTCTAGAAAAGGTAAGGTTATCTTGCATAAAGATGGATACGCTTTATATTGTAGCTTATCTGAATCGTTCAACTTATCGAAATTGGTGAAAAGTGATAAATTTTAACTTTTGTGATACGGCCTAATTACTGTTAGCCTGTTGTAAGATACTAAGATAGTGGTCTTGTGATATTATGCTCTGATGGTGATTAGGAATGGTTAGATCTGTTATCTTGTCGGAGAAATGAGTGAAAAGTGATTAACTTCTACTTTTGTTATATTTTTCAAAGAATCAATTTTCACCAATCTCGATGAATTGAATGGTCCAAATGGACTCAACTTTTCGTAATCATTATGTATTTTACTAACAAACTAAAGTTCAAAATTATGATATGTAATTCATATAAGATAAAAAATCATAATTGAAAAAACTCACTGAATTGAAGAGCGAAAATCGTTAAGCGGAAACGTTAATATCAATCTTCAAAGATCTTTCTCAGACATAATAATAATAACTTAAGGCGTTTTTCCTCTTTTTTATTTTCTTTAATTAATAAAATTATGGAAGACTTCTTAAGGACATCTTTTCATTTAACATAAATGATTCTTTTATAATTTCTGAGGCAGCTTTTGAGATCATGTACAATGAATTTGATTATCAGAAATGAATTAGGCTCATAATAATTATATGGGCGACATAAGTAATATTATAATTAATAATATTCTAATATTCTTTCACTTGACCTAAACTTTAAGCATTATAATGAAGCTTATGATCAAAAATTGACCAATATAATTTGTATTAACTTAAACATTGTTCGATTAGAAACACCAAACCAAACTAATGTAATCAAAATAATTATTATCGTTATTTGATCTCCATTATTACAGCAATGGTATTATTTCCAACGTTTAATAAATTCATTCGATCCACATAAGTAAAATTTGCGTAATTAACTCTAGCAATGTGCAACATAAGAAATAAGCAAATATTAAACATTCAAAGTCAATACAATTCTGGAATGATCTAGAAGATATGCTTATAGGTATGCCTAATACTGAGAAGTTTTTTATAGGAGGAGACTTCAACGGTCATGTTGGTACAATAAATAGGAGTTTTGAAGGAGTGCACAGGAGATTTGAATAAGGTGATAGGAATCAAGAAGTAGAAAGCATCTTGAACTTCATTGTAGCATATGACCTCATGATAGCTAACACCTTCTTTAAAAAGAGACAACCCCATTTAGTTACCTTCAACAGTGGCCGACACTCGAGTCAAATCGATTTTGTTCTTACTAGGAAAGAGAAAAAACAAGCTTGCATAGATTGTAAGATTATACCCGAAGAGTGTATCGTCCAACAACACAAGCT
This sequence comes from Eleocharis quinqueflora, assembly GCA_964058865.1. Classification (NCBI taxonomy): domain Eukaryota; kingdom Viridiplantae; phylum Streptophyta; class Magnoliopsida; order Poales; family Cyperaceae; genus Eleocharis; species Eleocharis quinqueflora. The sequence continues at coordinate 37,901 of CAXKVX010001910.1, read as the reverse complement.
TGTGGTCTCGAACTTTCACTTTCGAGTACACGTCGACAAGACAAAGGTGTTAAAAATCGAGGACGAGATGGTGAAAATTGATGCCCAAAATCTATTTAAGGACATGATGATCAAAGAAGGAACCTGGAACGAAGACAGATACGACGCTTCTAACATGTGGAGGAAGATGGCAACTCGCATTTGAAAAGTAGCTACAGAGATATTCGGAGTGACTAAGGAAAATTGACGCGAACCTAAAGACACTTGGTGGTGAAACGAGAACGTGTAAAAAACTATCTAGGAGAAGAAGAACTGCTACAAGTATTTGTATAGTGACAAGAGTGAAGACAACGTACATAAGTACAAAAAGGTCAGAAAGAACGCAAAGAAAGCTGTGAGTGAAGCAAGTGGTTGAGCTTATGAGGATCTATATCATAAACTAGGTACGAAGGACGATGAAAAGAAGTCTATAAGATTGTCAAACTCTGCGAAAGAAAGACGAGATATTTCAGCCAAGTCAAATGTATCAAAGACAAGACAAATAGACTTTTGATGAAAGACGACGAGATCAAGAATAGATGGAGAGAATACTTCGACAAGTTGTTCAATGCAGATAATGAATGCACTACGGTCGAGATAGATTATTCTTTTGATGACACCAACATGCAATTCGTTCGAAGAATTCAAGAGGAAGAGTTGAAGGAGGCTTTAAAAAGGATAAAAAATATGTAAGACTTTAGAGCATGATAACGTCACGATCGAGGTGTGGAGATGCCTCGTAGAGAGCAATAGTGGAGGAGTGGAAGAGAAGTATATTAGTGCATATCTTCAAGAATAAAGAAGATATTCATCGACTTGGAGGCGATTTTCTTGACAAGATAACTGATAGAGAGATATAAAGAGCAGAAGAAGAATCTAAACAAGATATTCATCGACTGGAGAAAGCGTATGACAAAGTACCTAGAAAGGTCATGTGGTGGGTACTTGAAAAAAAAAGTTTCAACAAAAATACGTCAACTTTATCAAGAATATATTTGATAAGGTTGTGACTAAGTGTCAGATATGTGACGACGAGACTAAAGATTTTTTCCATTAAGATAGAATTACATCAAGGGTCAGTCTTGAGCCTTTATATCTTTGCTTTAGTGATCTATGAGATCACGAAAGACGTACAAGGAGTTATCCCTTGGTGTATGCTATTTGCGAATGATGTGTTCTAGTTGACGAAAGTAAGATAGGAGTCGATAGAAAATTAGAGTTGTGGCGAAAGACTTCAGAATCAAAAGGTTTCAGACTTAGGACTAAGACCTAGTATATGAAGTGCGAGTTCAGTGGCGCTCGATCAGAAGATGGAAATTTCAATTTAGATGGACAAATAGTGCATAGAAGAAACACCTTTCGATATTTGAGATCGATGTTATAAAGTGATGGCGAGATTGATGAAGATTTTAACCACAAAATAAGAACAGGTTAGATAAAATGACGACAAACTTATGACATCATATGTGAAGGTCCCACAAAAGTTGAAAGGTAAGTTCTATAGGACGGCAATCGGACCTGTAATGTTGTATGAAGCAAAATGTTGAGCTACTAGAGGGCAACACATACAAAAGATGAGCGCGAAAAAGATACGTATTTTACGATGAATATATGGGCATACAAGAATGGACTGCATTAGAAAAGACAAGGTCAGGATTGCACAGATTGAAGAGAAACTTGTTCAACATCGTTTGAGATGATATGTACATATCCAGCGATGGCCTTCTGATGCACCGGTACGTAATAGAGTTTTACGAGACGTCGAAGACACAAAAAGAGGTAGGGATCGACCGAATGACATGAAATGAAGCATTAGAAAGGGACTTTCAAAGAGTTTGCATCAAATAAGAGTGCTTGCAAGTTAGCAATTCACGTAGCAAAACCATGATATAGTCTAAATTTAGAAGAAGTGATATAGTTGTACGACTTTAGTCTAGAATTAGAGACATAGGGTGCTATGATTTATATAATAATTTACTATTATTAATTCATTATTATTGTACTACTACTATTTTTACTACTATTTTATTATTTATTATATTATTATTTATATTAATTTTCACTATTTGTATTGAGTTTCATTTCTAGCCTATTTTAATTTGTATGAAACTAAAAACTTTTTTGTTGTTGTTGCCTAATAATATTTAATAAAACTTTTGAAAGTATAATTAATAGGACTATACTATTATACTTAAAAAAACTAAACAAAAAATAAGAACTACCCTTATAGAAATCGTCCCATGTTACTAAATAAACAAAATCAACATTATCTGAATCTGCTATAACACTATACAGATCGAACGTTCATAATTTACTGTGATATAAACTAGAGGTGGTAGAATCCGATTCGACTCGGAAAACCTGCCCGACCTACCCGACCTGACCCGATTTTTATTGAAGCCAAACTAACCCGACCCGACCCGAGACGATCCATAACCCGATTCGAGGCGACACCTAATGACCCGAAATTCGACCCAAGATAATCCATAATTCAATTCGAGGCGTAACCTGATGACCCGAAACCCGACCCAACCCGACCCGAAAAGATCCATAACTTGATTCGAGGCGACACCTGATGACCCGAAACCCGACCCGGCCCGACCCGACCCGAGACAATCCATAACCTAATTCGAGGCAACACCTGATGACCTGAAACACAACCCGACCTGACCAGAGAAGATCCATAACCCGATTCGAGGCAACATCGAATGATGCAAACTCGCCCGACCCGCAAGAAGGTATTTGCGCTCTTAAAATGCAACGTAAGATGCAAGAAGATATTTGTGCGATCGTTTCGTGCATTCGACAGCACTGCGCTTAGGAAAAAAACTTTTCTTAAGCTTTTAAAGTGCCCCTGAAACTAGTAGACAACCCAAACGTATTCTTATAACAAATCTGTTTAAAATCCAAAATTTGTGTGGCCCAATTAACTTTGCTAGACAAAAAAAAGTTATAAACTCATTTTTCAAATCCTGTAATTAAGCATTGTCATCTCTTCCCGTAGCTGATCAGCAGATCAGTACTAACATTTTTTTTTGTTAGCCAGAGGTGTTTTTTCATTATTAGTTTACATCTTTGTCGGATTCAAATGTTGAACATATAATGTCTCAAATTTGCAAATTCTCCTCAGCTACTGGATTTTGAAATTGCTTGATGACTTGTAAATAATCTTTCATTTATTTTATTTATTGTCCTTACTGATTTTAATGACTTCGTCAGAGGTAATGAAATTCTATTTGACAAGTCACCTTTTGTTTATAGTAGTAATCTGTAACTTTCACGTTCTATTTGGACATTCTTCGATATTGTTAATGAATTGTTATTTCTCATATTATGCACAAGTATTCTATTAAAGCATATGTTACTGTTTTTTGTCGTATCCAACTTCAATCACTAAAAAAAAGAGCAAAAAAATAATGCTGGTACTACCTACAAAAACATAATACTAGTGGTGTAGTATGTAGAATATGTTATATTTGTCTTCGAGATTGAGAGAATGAGAGAGCAGTGTCGGCGACCTAGGATTGGGAAAAGTCGAAGAGATAGAGAGAATTGCTGAATGAGATAGGAGTGTCGGTGACGACGATCTAGGGTTGGGAAGAGGCGAAGGGATAGAGATCAGAGAATGGCTGAATGAGAGTCGAGAGAGGAGTGTCGGCAACTAGAGTTGGAAATGTATTATACGACGGTGAGAAAAATAAAAGGTTGGAATTAGATATAAATCTAGAACAAAGGGCTGAGATTAAAAGAGCTGCGATTAAAAAATCTAGAATAAAAGATTGGAATTAAAAATATAAATATATCGAACGGTTAATATTAATTCATCAAATTAGGAATCGAAACATTCCGAGGTAAATCGAATTTTTCGACATATAAAAAGAAGGTACTTAAAAAGTCATTATTTGTAATAAAATGATTTGCAAAAGCTATCTTTCATATTTAATTTACAAAATTATATTAATTTTCAGTAAAAAATGATCAAAATCATATGCATGTGAAGTGATGTATGATAAATTCAACTTATACAAATTTAATATTTATTTTAGATTAAATAATATAGTCAATTTTTTAAAATAATAATGGTAAATTAATAAACATTTTTAATTGTTCAATGATACGATAAGAGTCTAACTGAAAACTAATTTGAGCATTCAATTATGTATTTTTTTCAGTATCTAAAAATAAAAATATTTTGCAAGCTATTATGTCATTTAAATTGGTCATTAAATTATTACAACAACACCTTTAGTCCAATTTTCCAAACAAGTCGGGATAAGCTAGAAACGAAATCAAATCAAAGATTAGTAGATTACTAATAAAGTAATAATGAAATGATTATGATACATAATTATGTTTTCACTAATATAAATGAGATCAAGATTCATTCACTTCAACAATCAGAATAACTAATTCAATGACGCTGACATTGCCTGAGCCCGAGACTCGATCCGATCTGGTACGACTCGATCCAACACTGAAAAACAATGACGATGTCCGACCCGTGACCCAACACGATCCAACACCCAAAGCAATGATGCCCGACCCGACACCCGATCTGAAACTCGAAAAACATCAACGTTGCCTGACACGAGACTCGACTCGCTTTCATCCGACCCGACTCGACACCCAAAAAACATCGATGTTGCCCGACGCCTCGACCCGAGACCCGACACCCGAAAAACATCGACGTTGACCGACCCGAGACCCGACTCGACACCCGAAAAACATCGACGTTGCCCGACCCGAGACCTAACCCGATTTCACCCGACCCGACCTGACACCAGAAAAACATCGATGTTACCCGACCCAAGACCCGATCCGATCCAGCACCCGAAAAACGTCGATGTTGCCCGACTCGAGACCCTACCCGATCTCACCCGACCCGACCCACAACCCGAATTTTGAGAAAACCAAACTAATCCGACCCAACCCATAATCCGAATTTTGCGAAAATCAAACTAACCCGACCCAACCCGGTCCGACCCAAACCCGCTCGACCCGCCCGACTTGCCACCTCTACTATAAACAATGAACGACCCGAATTTAATTTAGAGGATCCATATTTTAAAATTTAGTTTGCACGAATCTTAATACAATTGTGTGGTCCAAGTTTCCTGCATTATAAATGCAGTAGCAGATTCGATTTTGGATTCCTGTTCAAGCGCCCCTGGACCCAGAAGACATCCCGAAACAGATAAAAGGTTGTAACCCCTTACCCCCATCTTCATCCCATACTGAACCGAGTCGCCAAGACAAATAAACCAGCACATAATAACATTACAGCCATTAGTTTGATAAAACTAACTTCCTCTTATAACATCTCTTCTAACCACTTGAAGCCCATTGCTTCAGTCTTGCAGCTACTTCAAAAAATCAGAATGAGGAACCCACCAGAATAATCCACTACACCAAAGAGAAAACAAAGATGTTCAACTCTGCTAATAACAATGGATTATTTTTCTACACAGCAAAATATTAAAATAACACCCATTTAACTATTCTACTTGACAGCAAATTTGTTCCCTCCTGCCCTACAATCATTTAGGCTAAAACCAATTTGATTGCTCAAAATCTCTGAACTTCCTCAAATATGTCTCCATTGCATCTCTTGACGTGGCCCATTGTAATTTCTTAATTACAGTTTGTGGGTGATCTCTTTCACTCTGTGGTCAAGATAATAGAGAGTAGAATCAGAAATAGTATTGATTCTCAAATCAAATTCCATATTGGATAGAAAAAGATAACATTTCGGGTGAATTCATTTACTAGGTCTAGTACCTCATTAATGATCTTGAAAGATGTCCCATTATCACGGATTGTTAGTAAATCTTTTTTTCTGTCCCTATTTTTCCCTCCGGATACTGTAACCTGCCAAAAAAAACATGGAACAACTTCATACCAATTTCTTTTTATCAAATCAATCGTTAGAGAAAGTAATGGACGAAAGAGAAATTCTGCGACTGCAAGTGGGCATTATATAATGCCAAAAAAAACTTACAATAACTTTGGCTCGTGTTATTGACCTCTCTTTTGAATCAATTACATAAATTTCTTCAAAATCAAGCACAAAATCATCATCACCTTTCCTCCTATTCTTGTAGTGCTTCGTTAAGAAATACTACAAGAAAGACTCAACATTATCAATTTGGACTTCTCTTTTCCAAAGGGTTGGGACCCTTTAACATCACTTTCTCAATCATGTCAAAATATTTTTTTAAGAAAAAAGACAAAAAGATTATAGATATGACATTTAATTATAGATTTGACGTGTACCAACTTCACGTAATTTAAAAACTATTTGATGAACAGTCAAACTTGCATAATTTTCGTTATTTTTCATTTGGGAGAATTGGATATTTGTCACTCCAAAAGTGCTGATTCAGAAAAATGCCACTGCAAAATTTCAGTTCTGAAAAATGCCACTGCAAAGTAAAATTGCTTTTAATTTTGTCACTCTTGTATGTTTAGTGCATTATTTTATTCAACAAATACATGAATTTCAAATGTATTTTCATATTTCCAATTCTACCCCTAACCCTTTCTCCTTTATTTCGATTGATCCATGGAGTCTTCTGGTTGTTGCACACCAAACCAGATCAAACAAACAAATCATTTGAGTGCTATATAAATATAAAAATATTTTGGAGGGTTAAATAGCATCAACCTCGAAATTATTTTGGGAAACTGACATGAAAGTGGGCTAGTAATGTAAAAAGTCCAAATCATTCAAGGAACTTATTGGTTTTGTTGAAGACCAAAACCTCATCTGGGAAAATATTAGTAAGCAGGGTGTGGATCTGGGTGGCATTTCGCAACAGAACTATTTGATTTAGCAATTCAGTTTGGGATGCTGAAGATGCTTACATGGCGAGGCAAGGCTGGCGGAGAGGGTAGACTCGCGGAGGCTGACAGAGATTAGGGTTCAGGAGAGAATGGGAGGTAGGGTTTAGTCGAACAAAAATGAGTGAGAAAGAGATGCAAAATTGATTTGGAGCAGGAGGTAGGTTTAGTTGTTAATGGCTGATGGTATTTTGGCTATTAATTGAATTATTGAATTTTTAATTCCAGAATAATGCATCTAAATATCATGGCAAGCTGCTGTAAGTTTTCGATGATTTAGTAAATTCTTTACTAAATCAAAAATAAATTCGAAAAATGGATATTAAAAACTGAGTTATATTATAGTATGTATAGTGCCTTTTATTCTAGTTATAGTTATTTCCAGAATCAAAATGAATATGCAATTAATTATTGCAGCAATAAATTGGAATCAGCTTTTTTTTATCTGTCTGTTCTGATCTTTTAATGAGTGCAATAGTGGCAAAATTAAAAGCAATGTTACTTTGCAATGGCATTTTTTAGAATTGAAACTTTGCAGTGGCATTTTTTAGAATCAACACTTTTGGAGTGGCAAATATCCAATTCTCCCTTTTTCATTATATGTATGGATAAGTACAAAGATTTTACTTGTCAGATTTCAAAAGTATAGTTTTTTCATTGCCCAAGTTGCAAGCTAATTCACTGTCAATGGATCCCCACCCTTACATAATTAAAAATATATATATTTATATCAACAGAAGATTTAGTTCACATCACAATACCTTCAACACTTGTTTATCGGTTTTGTTTAGCGGGCTTCTTTGGCCATCAACCGGTGGCTCGTAAGTATAGTATTTCACATATTCTTTCTTGGAGCATCGAATCAACTAGCATTTTTAAAGAAAAATCATGTCAAAGTTATGCATCTTACGGCATAGAATCTCAACACAAAATACAGTAAAGATCGTGAAATTGATCCGTTCTTGGATTGATTGCATGAAGCAATGTGTCACCTCCTTGAGTTGATATGGAATTGAATTGAAGTTATTTAAAAATATCCTTTCTCCCAGTTCTTTTTTTCTTTCTGGGCTATAGTTTTGATGTAGCATCAAATTAAAGGCAGTTATGAGAAAAGGATGAATACCTTTTTAGGCATAGGAGCAAGAACCTTAGGAATTGAGTACACATCTGTATCTGGGGGACTGACATACATCTGTTTACAAAAAGAAAATATGAAAATTCCTACTTTTGAATCCATTAAAAATGTATCCATATAAGATAAACTGATATAATAGTCTTGCTGTTTCATTCTAGTAATTTAAAATAGCGCTGAATGGGTTAATATGGATGTAGTATGATAATTAGAATACAGGTATAGAAGACCAAATGCATTTCTGACTACAATCATAATAATCAGAAAAGGTAAAAAGGGAAAAGAGAAAATTGAATCCCTCTACCTCTCTGAAATCATACACATCATCGTCGGGATCGGGTTCTTTCCTGATGAAGAAATCACAATCCCAGAGGCTGATTTTATGAAATTCGTCCTCATTGATTCTATAATCGACCAGTGTATCCGCCTCCCACCCTACCGTGCTGACAAACCCTCCAGTGGAGAGAGGCGCAAGCGCCACGTCCCCTCCAGTCAGCTCTCTGCCTTGATCATCATACAACACCTTGTCGTACTCGATTTCATAGTCTATCTCGTTGTCAGCATCCTCTCCCTCGTCATCGAAGTAATCGGCTCCGGGAAAATCAGCATCGTCTTCGCCGAACGCGACTGAGACGTCGCGCCTCAGGTGGCGCTCGTGGTGGCGAATTGGGAACAGGGATGTGAGGTTTACGGGTAGGGTTAGGATTAGGGTTTTAGGAAGGGTTTTGAGGCGAGGATGGAGGAGAGGTGGTGAAGAGTGAAGCGAGACGAGAGGGTTCATAATTTGCCAAACAGATAACACTCTTCGCCTCTTCAAGCGAACGAGTCAGATAAGCTTATTATTAGTGTGGCCTATTCTTATCTGGGTCCCACAAGTCATTGACACTAATTAAGACTCAATAATCTCCATTGTTATAAAACTGGAGATATCCTTAATTCGATATTTATAGTCAGCAAAAATTTATATACACCTATGTATTAAAATTTATATACACCTTAATTCGATATTTTCATACTCATATTTATTAAAAAAAATTATCCATACTCTACTCATACTCATTAAATTTTTGTTTACTCATATTTTATCCATGTTCGTATAACGATAAATAATAGGTCAAAACAATTTTAATAAAAATTATTTTATGATATTGACAAATTAATATAGTATCAAATAAATATATATTACTAAAATATAACAATAAATAATGTTCTAGATATTACAAAAATCACAAAATTTCTTCTTATATCACTTGTCACTAAAAAAATACTACTTAGTACTTACTAATGAAACATTATCAAAGAAATCGAATGCAAATCAATTTTTTTATCAATATACATGATCATTATTTAATACTAAAACAAGACATGCATATTTCAATGACGTATATTTTTTTTAGAAATGTAGATTTTTCTATTTTAATTTAGTTAATTATTTTCGCTATGAAATAAATTATAATATATATTTATATAATTTACCCAATGAGTAACGGGTAAGATATTAGATATAGCTCTTATATGTATCCTTACCTGATAAGTTAATGAATTTTTTTTACCCATATTCATGTCCAACAAGCTAACGAAAAAATTTACTCATTTTCGCTTTAACGGATACGATACGGATCGGATAAACGACCAAAAAGATTTTATTGACAACCCTATATATATGTGTTTCCTAAGTACTTCATTCAATCACAAACCATTTGATTGACACACCCATCTTCTCCTAGTTAGGAAATTTTTCATAAAGAATCAAAGAAATATTTTTTTAACAGATAGAATCAAAGGCCTCCTAAAAATATTACAGATCAAAGACACAACAAATACTTGCGTCCTTAAGATTTTTTTAGCAGCGCAAATAATACTTGCGCATCTAAAGTGTAATGTTCTAAAACTTTAAAAGAATGCACGAGAGTTGAAAATAAAAATGAAAAAGAAATTAGGAGCTTTAATTCTTGATCTTTTGTAAAAATTTTGGAGTATCTTTGATTCTATTTATTTAAAAAAATTGTTCCTTACCCTCTAAATTTTGGATTCGTATCTGCTATTATTTTGCGAAAAAAGAAGGGTCGTGTTTTTCACCTCTGCACTATCGGATTAGATTTGAACAGTTCGATCGTCACTGTTAAAATTCAGAAGACTACATATCTTATCCGTTCATTTAAATCCAACTGACCAAAAATGAAAAGCAAACCCTACTTTTTTTTTTTTTTTTTTTTTAAAGTAGGTGATACGAATCCTAAATTTTCCCTCAGTTAGTCATTCAAAAAGACCTCGTCCCTTCCATTGAACTCACTGCCCCCATAAATCGGTGCCTTCCTCTTCTTATTACGGAGAGGAGAGAAAGCGTGCAATATTTTCGACTATGTTTACTCGAGAAGAACAACAACTACACCAGTACGATTTCCTTCCTTCTATCTATCTCTCTCTTCTCTCGTGAAATTCATGTGATTTCCGCTCGCTACAAATCAGGGTTTAGGGTTTTAGCCTTCTCCTCAATATCGTCTAAACCAATTAACCAATTTAGCAAAAAAAATTTCTCTGACCCTGAAAATTTACAGATGCTGAAATCAAAAATCAATCTTACTTAAGCAAACCTATGCCAAAAATATATTATAAATTCAGAAATTTATGGTTCTCTCTTGTTGCTTCTCCTTCCAGCTAGAAGCCTAGAACCTCCTCTTCTCTCTTCTCCTTTGATAAAACCCTAACTCGAAATCTCAAAACCTCCTCCTCACTTCAATGTCGGAAATCAATACCACTGCTTGCTCCTCATCTTCATCGCCACTGCTTCCCGATACGGTGAAGGAAAAACCAGTGATTGTCAGGGTTAAGAGAAAACTTACACAGGCCAGATTCGATGCTTTCTGTAAGTTCTCCTTCTCTGTGTTTGTTTAATTTCTCGTTGTTCCTTTTTTGAAAAGCAACAATCATTCCCTATTTATTTATTTGATTTCTGTTTCAGGGTTAGAAATTAATGAGAGGCCTTCTAAGAGACCTTTACTGGATTTTGGAAGGCTCGCCATCTCTGATTCGACCACACAAATAGGTGACTAAAATCGTCAAATATTTTGTTGGTGCTTTGTAGTATTATTTTAGTTTCGATTATTTCTGGATGCATTTTGTTTGTTTTAGGTGAGGAGGAACCAAACTCAAAGAAGCTTTTTGTGCAGCATGTTCAGACTATCACTGCCTCTGACTCTGATGCAATCGGAAATGTTTTGCAGCCTCTCCTGGTTAGTTCCTAAGTTTATAACAGTTTAGCATTAGAAAAAATTTAGGAATTTGGATGCTACATGCTAATTGGTTCTCTAGCTTTTTGCTCCCTATGTGTTCAATAAATAAGAACACATCAATACATGGTAAAATCATGCTTATGCTGGTTTTTTCAAGATAGAATAGTCCACAGTAACAATAAACTTCTAATTCAGATGGCCATTAGAGTTATGTGACGTGTAACACATTTTCTTTAATCACTATATGGTTGAAAACTTGAAGTTGTTTGAAGATTTATTCTAGTTTAACTTTGTTTGTAACCCTATCAGCTGAAACTTGCATACTATTTACTCACAATTTATTTCTTGTTCATACTTGCCTTCATTTTTAGTATGGTACCTTAGTCTACCTTTACAAATATATTATTCAAATCAAATTTCTTTCATTATTCTGTTGTGTTTGTGTTTTGTTTTTTGTCAGACTGATTCCAAAGATTCAAAGGATATGAAAATTGAGGAGCGGAAGAGAGCATTCAAGTCTGGAAAGGTGAGTTCCTTTCTGTTAAATAATCATCACCAAATGCTTAATTGTGTTATTTGATGTTACTTATTGTTTGAAAATTCTCTTTTCAATATCTGGTTCTCATAAGTTCGTTTTGTTTATAACAGAAGCCAGATGAGTTGAAGCAAGTTTCCAAACAAAAGCATGAGGTACCTCCTTTCCGTATTTTTAAATCTATATTCTGTGTTCATATCTATGCTCAACGGATACAGGTACGAGTATTGAATCTGGTCTGATATGGATAAAGTGACATGGCATTTTTTAACATCTGAAGATTAGACACTTTGTTTATATATATTTTATATTTCTTGTGCAATTAAATCATTCTGGAGCATTGTGTCCGAATAGTCTGCATGGAGTCGAGAACTGCGAAATTGTGGGCTATATTCTGGACTCCTTTTAAAGGGATCAAGTTTATTAAAGGGTGGCCCTTTATGTGATTCTCTGTTGTCCATACAAAGTATCAGCGTCTGTGTGCTGAATACCTATTGTACATCCATAGTTTGCATCATTATGTGCATTTGGCTGCACAAGTTTCTAACAAGGTTGTTCATCATACTTTTGGCTACTTCTCTATAAATTCAGGAGATGGCAAGGAATGCAAGGTTTGAGCAAATATGGAAGAGTAGAAAAGATTCCTTGAAGGAGATTTGCCAGCTATATGATGTTCTTCAAGTTGACCCCATGGATGAAACACCTCCAAAGACTGAAAAGAAAAGGTAAGATACCATGAACGTGCTATTTATTCAATTTGGCTTGTTTCTTTACTTTACCTGGCTTAGTCAAAGACTATATATGCATTTCTGTACCAGCCATTATCTGGCTGGTAGGAACCTTCTGGTGCCAATGTTTGTCAGCAGCTTTGTAACCGGATCAGTATATGCTGCCATTAGCTAGCCAATATGGGCTGTTGGATTAAGTTTGGGCGGCTGTGATTTGATGCAGGGGGTGTATATTATAATATAGTTTTTGTGGGACCCATGTGTCATAGACACAATGGCACCCCCGCTGCCATCACACTGATGGCAGCGAATCCAATCCCTTTGTAACCCATGTCTTGAGGTTGTATTTACTGAGACAACATTCATCCCAGAGAAACTACTGTAGAAGACGAAGCTATCCTATGCAACTATTTACCTTTGGTACGAGAGTACATTCCATCAGCAGCTGCAGAAATTGAGTCTGATATGTTATCTGAAGCCTTCTCAGAAGGTATCCATTCTTTATTCACTTCATTTGTGAATCCTACTAAAGAATTGCATTTTACATATTTGGGTATCTCTTTAATATTATTTTATTTTTCAATTTCAGAGAATTATGTGTATGACCTTTATACCGTGGAGAAAGATGGTGATATCAAAATGGATGACTCTCAAGCTGACTACCCTCTGTAAGAAATTTTAGCACTTTTATTGTTTGGTATTATTGAACAAACCATTAAATGTGCTATTTGCAGACATGCAAATTTTGTTAACTCTTAGTAGGATCTGAAATTTTTTTAGTCAGCAGTCTGTTTCTGTTTGTAAGATGATTTTTTCAAAGAAAACTAAGACGATCTGTGAAAAATAGTGAACTTTGCTTCTTTGCCATAAACCTAGCTTGCTTTCATTTTATGAACCTTCCCCAAACTAAATTAAGTTACAGCTTATAGTAGGTACCCCAAAAGATGGATCTGACTAAATTTTGGTACTTCATTCAATTGTTTGACCCTAAATTTCTAGATTCATTTCGGATAACATCTTCCTTTTTTTCTTCTTTTTGAAGGGTACAGGTAAATACTGGTGATGAGGATGACTACTATAATGGCCCCAAATCTGACTATGATACTGAAGATTCCAATGGTAAAATTCTATCTACTTTTTTTTAGATTTTTTGTCATAAAATATATAGGATATGAATTTCAAAGAGCAACCTTTTGTTAGTAACAAGTATATATACTAAAAATATAGTTGGCATGCTGTTGTTAATATCAACACTACAATTTAACATTTGGTAGCATACAATCTGCTGTCATCAACAACAACAACAAAAACAAAGTCTTTTGTCCCAAACAAGTTGGGGTAGGCTAAAAATGAAGTCCATATTGAATTTCATTTCCACAAGATTGGCTGAATTTTTATGTTGGCTCACCAAGCCTATCACAACCTCATCTTTTCTGAGCTTGGGACCGGCTATGTAAAACATAGGCGGAGTTTTGAGTTGCATCAGATACAATCTTCTGTCAGCATTCTAAAAAATTTAATATCTGATTTTGCTAATACAGCGAGCAGCCGAGCACCATTACATTATATACAGTTTTTTCGTTGTTGTATGAATTCGAACAAAGCCAATATTTTGACTTTTCTCTTTGTGTACATGATATTGTAGCTGAAGATAATCCATTGTTTGATTATCCTGATGAAGAGGCTTCAGACGATGAAGAGGAAAGAGACCCATATGATTACTATGAAAATGGTTCTGATATCTATGAGACAGAAATTGTCGACCTGGACTCTGACGATGGTGAAGATCAGAGAGAGTATTAGAGGATGACCATTGTTAATATATAACTAGAGACGAGTCGACGTAACTAGAGTTAGTCATATCCATATGGGTGTGTGCAGGTGTGTTAATTTTTTAGTATCAAATGCCTATCTGATGCTGTAGCTATTGCAAGTTACCTAATATTGGGTGTGTGCAATGTGCTTGTGACCCATCATGTGGCCAAGTTATCTACAATTGAAAGAAACCCCCATAAAGACGATCTGAGCAGTCTGTGGTAACTTTTTTGGTGTTTGATGTGTCCTTCTAACTTTTGCATTTCATTTTGTTGAACTTGGCAAATTCATCAAATAAGGTATTTAGGTAGATGCTTTGAATTTTTTTTTATTCTAGTCAAGTCATTGTGGTTTTGTTTGGAATGCTGGTCATATTCCCCACCAGGATTAACAAAAAATAAAGATGAAGCATACTTTTGCCTAAATGGATTGGACCCTTGTTCAAAGCATTTCTAATCCGTAATCAGTCTCATAAAAAATTAATTTAATAGATGCTAAAAGAGGTTAACTTTTCACGGTTACACAAATAGGAAAGAACCTTCTTCATTTATTCATTTCTTTGTTTTATTTGGAATCAAATCTTATGAAGGAATGAGAAAGACTTTAATGAAAGAAATTGCTCCCCTCTTTTCCTTGTCAGTTTCATTTCCCTTCTCTAACTTAGTATCTTGTTTTATTTCATCATTCTCATCAATATTCAAATTATCATCTCATACATGGAGTCTTTTGCTCTCAATCCAGCCTTCTCTATTGCAGTTCTTTCTGGATATCTATTCTCTTTGTTTCACAGATCTGCTTCTTTATCATGAATTTCTTATTATTTACTTGCTACCTTTTGGCACAAAGATCTCCTCCTCAATCTACAATATGTAGCACTGATGAGCAGAAGTCCCCAATGTCGCAGTTGCGGTTGGCATATTGGCCTGAACCAGTAAAGGACAATGCGTTGATGGGACATATTCTTAAATAAAATGCAGAAACAAAGCAAAAGATTTTATTTCTCTAAGCACCATTAACGTAACTTCACATTTTCTCGAAATTCTCTTGCAAGTAATTATTCAAACACTTGGCTGTGGCACATTGAAAACAATACATTAACATGGTAAAAGAAGAATAAAAAAAATGTCATGCACGAACAGGTTAAGTTTTGCACGAAATAAAAGTTGAGAAAAAAATTGGAGTTGAGCCTCTAATTTTCATTCATTAATGTTCTACGTTTGCAATACTAACCACATATGAAAAAACAAATGTCATGAAATTCACATTCGGTGAAATACTCTGTAAAGTGAAATAACAATCTAATGATTCACATAGTTTTGAAATTTGTGACATGTAAATTTCAAAGTTATGTAAATCATTTGAAGTAATATTTATGCTATTTCATCTTATGGAGCATCTAATGGTTCATATAATCTCGAGATTTGTGTTTGCGAATTTCGAAATTATGTGAATTTTTCAATTGCTATTTCACTTTAATGGATATCTTACCGAATACAAATTCAATGTCATGATGGTATCATGCTGATTTCAACGACAATGTTTGATGTCCATTAGAGTAAGTAAGAATGTGGAAAACAATACTTTTATGGGCTAGAAAAATGGGTAAGAGTAGGTACATCTATGAGTGCCTCATTTGGTTGTGGGTTAATGGTTTGAACTATTAGATCAATAAGTTATACTTTCTTTCTTCTTAAATTACTTGAAAAGAAAAAATTAATAAATTATTAAATTATTAGAAGAGAGAGTGTAATTCATCGATCCAACGGTTTAACTCATGAGTGCACAATCAAATGATGCACTTATGAATATATCCAATCCTAATCCTAGAAAATAGTTGGCATAGTATTTATTCGCTTCTTATTTTTGTGGTCCATCTTTACTCCAAATAAGGCCGAAGAGAGGAACTTTCTTTTCTTAATTTGACGAAGGGAGCGTTTATATCGATCAAGATGTTTATTTTTTATTTATTTTATTTATTTATTTTTTTTGATAGTGCGACTCGGTAGGACAGTAGGACTTTGGATGAGGTTCTGTACAAACTCCAAAGCCCTCCGGATAAATTTCGATTCCTGCCTTAATTAATACCTTGTGATGAATCAGAACCAACTGTAATCCCTGGTTTGGCATCCATTTTTGCTGATACGTTTGGAAGTATTTCAAAGCCAGTGGTGCACTATGGTGAGGCTCTTAGTTCTAACTCTGTTATTTTGCTCTGGAACTAATGTAAATAAAAAATTTGGTATACAAAGACAATGTCCCTTTGAGGATAGCTAAAATCAGTAAAGAAGTTTGATTTGCACCTAAGAAAATTCATTGTGATGACTGCACATTTTCTAAAAGGTTACTCGGTACGTGCTCAGTGCACTTCTAAGTTCTATCAGCTTTCACAAACGAAGTCTCAACTAATCATTTAACTTTTTACAGCACGTCTGAAGTAATTAATAATTTTCCTGTTCTCCAATTAATGATTTCATCATGCAGTAAATCTAGTTCTCTATTTGAGACCACGAGTATCATCCGCTGCCGACTTGTGTATTTTGCAATGCCTCTCGAAAAGAAACAAAAATTGAAAGGGAAGAAGCATCAAAGAGATATTTAAAAGGCAAGCAACACGAACCTAACAAAAAAAAAATTCATAGAATGAATTACTCAAGGCACTCTGAAAGGGACAATTCCAAATACTTCCTAATTTTACAAGGAACACTTACGTACATAACACTATACCTTGTTGAGCCAACAATGTACAAACTAGACCGAGACGCTCCCTGTACCACACCGTCAACAATGCTTCCCACTCAGCTCCTCTACCTTTATTAAATTCACAGTTCAGAATATACATCTGAACATCTAGTAAGTACACACTAACTCACAATTCCAATATTTCAACCTGAGAATTAATTAAACCACAAATTCCAACTGGGTACAAATATCCACAACCACCATCCCAGCAATGCCCACTACCTTAATTTATCATATAAATCAGTATAGTATTTTTTTCACCTTCTTTACATTTGAAGAAATAAAATAAAATAACAAAGCTAAAAAGTTAACAAACAAAAGAAGAAAAGGATAAAAAGAAAAAGAAAGAGAAACAAAGTACAATCCAAGGCAACTATTTACATTTTTCTAAGGCCTATGGTAAGAGGATATAATTATTTTCTTGGAGCCTCAGGAGTTGATTTTGCAAGTGGGGCAAAGGAGAAGAGGCTAACAAATAACGGTGTCCATGACAGGTAGCATACACACTTCACACAACTGTCTTTTGGTTCTGTTGGAGCTCCATTCATTTCATTAGCAGCTGTAACACGTTATTGCCACATGGATAAAGGTGACTGGTCGGCAGATCAGAGTGTACATAGGGTTTCACGCTTCTCTTATCGCACTTGGTAGCCATCATCTGCATAAATGGACACCAGGGCATCAGCAGCACCAGCAGCCAAGAGCACCCTGTTGATAAAAAAAGCCAGTATAACTAAAAAGAATGATCATATAGGAACTACAGAAAAGCTAGAAACTTGGCCAAGCCGATCATCTCCAAATTCTAAACCTCCACTCACGAAAAAGATGGTTAAGACTTTCAGGCCCGTAGATCAACACATGATTATTCCAGAGCATCTGAACACTATGCTTAGATGTACCAGTAAGGAAAGTAAACTTCTTAGATGAATATTGTTTTGTTGGATGTTTTCACAAGAGGTTAAGGTTATAGTGGAAGTTAAGTCTTTAACCTCCCAATCCTAAAGCTTATATTTTAATTTTAGTATTCCCTGCATTGTGTGTAATGGAAGAAAACATGATCAACTACACAAGAAATTGGAAATGTGCTAACTTCCTTTTCAATCATTCCAACCCTCCCATTTTTCACCTCCTTGTGAATCAAACACAGTGGTACCTCAAAACAGAACTTACAAACCAGACACATTGACCCTTTTGGTAAAACCACCCCGACCAAATATAAAAATGGTGATTCCAATCTTGAGAAGATCATTTAAGAAACCTCTAAAAGAGAAACAACCAAGAAGAAAATTAAAAAAAAAATCGCATGGCTACATTTGTGCATTTTGTTTCAGCTCACAAACATCAAGAGTCAAACTTATATCACAGCCCAATGGTTGAACAACCAAACACAAATTCTGAAGCCCCAAGGAGTGTAAAGGTACCGGTAGGGATGGAAGGAGAGGCAGGTGACAGAGCCAATGCGCTGGGCCATGAAGGTTGGGTAGTAGCGAATGATGCTGAGCTGTTCACCCTGGAGAGAGAACACCTTCACCAGCTGCTTGGCAGATCCGCTAACTATGACAGGGGCATGTCTGTGGACTGCTAAAGCTGTTAGAGACCCTCTGTGTGCATCTATCGTCAGATATGCCTCGCCGGCCTTTCTTATGTCCAGGAACTGTATGTCTCCTGCCTGAGAAGCGCTCACTATCTGCTTGTTACAAAATATGTTCACAAGAATTACAACTCAGGCTGCTTAGTGAACTTTTTGTTTTTAAGTATCTCTGCTTCTAAGAGATTATGGAGGGAGTTATGAGACATTACTGATTCTATCCAGAACAGACAAGCTGTTCTACAAGCCATCTATAGAAAGGTACATTTACAAAAATTTGAACATAATTATCATTAAGGCTAATAACATCTATAAACTTAAATCATGGTTTCAACAAAGTTTACCTTAGATGAATCCATTCCAGGTTGAAACCCTATACCTACAACTCTTTCCACTCTTTGAATGTGCGGTTTTGCTGTACAAATCGGCCTAAAAGAAAAGAAAGACGCAGAAATCAAGATTTAAAAAAATAAATGAAATCACTTCTTCATTCAATAATATTCAAGATAAATACATAATATCAGAAAATACAGAGACGTACACATCAGGACTACTGCGTATGTCAAATATCCTGACAGACCCATCCATAAAACCAGCAGCAAATTGACCTCCATGGACCTGTGAGGCTGACTGGTAACAACAATAAAATAAAGATTACAATCAATAAACATAAGAAAACACCAAGGAAAATGGTATTGCAATATTTGCTTAAAATCCTTTCAGGTCTGTAAAAGTAACCCAAGAAACAATATCCTGAGCATGTGTATCGCAAGAGCAAGTCATTTATCTATTATTCTAAACATACAGTAATTCACAAATTATAAGTACTAAAATTAACTAAAAAGAACTTGCCAGCACAGAGATGCCACTATCAGTAACAGACGGAATGGTGCTAAGCAGTTGCTCCCTCTCAAGGTCCCAGACATGAATAGATGATGTATCTCCACCCGCAGCATACTACAAACAACTCAAGTATGTTAAACTTATTTCCTAATGAAGATACATAGCAGCTCCAGAACATGAGCAGTACAAGAATGAAGTCGTCCAAAAAGCAATGGAAAAAATTTTATAATAAAAGGAATGCAAGCCACTTGATCAGTATCAGGTTCCCAATACATCAAAGAGGTTCTATTTGCAAACTCAAAAACTGAAACTTTGGAGTAAAGGACTTGGGAAGCATAAATTAAGATCAGCAAGCCAAGGAATGATTTGAACTGAAATTAGTAGGCATTTCAACAATCAACATCACTAGAATGCACATCTACTCCAAAATCAGAAAAAACATGAAGAAATAACTGGACAGGGAGAAAGGTGATGAGAGACATGCCATGTAACCAGACTTTTGTTGCCAATCGATAATTGCATTTCTAAGTAGGATTTTATGTTGGCCTGGAACTGAGGAGAATGCTGTTACAAGCTTCTGTTTGCTTTTCACCGTGAAATTCTTCCAAACACGCACATTTCCATCATCTGCATCAAGGTCAAAAATATCATCATTATCCAAACCAACAAATAGTTTCAAGCACAAGCAAGTAAAGGAAACAACATCGCACTTGAACCAGCAAGGAGTAAATTATCATCAAGTTCATTGATAAGGCAGAGTTTGGAAACGCCCTTCTCTGATGAGCCCTGGTGGTTGTCAAAGCTATTCAGAACTTGAGCATCTTCATAGTTCCATACTCTGTTGCAAAAATCCATTCAAAATAACCTTTATGGTTCTAAACAAACAATACATCAGTTGTGTTGAATTCAAAGAAACATGACGAATAACAGATAAAGAAGACAATAAGCCACCTGATTATCTCATTTTCATCGGCAGCGACTACAACAGGGGAAAAGGGTAACAACAATGTTGCTTTTGTGCCCGACTCAAACCTTGTGTCCCAGCTCGCTATTTGATTATTTAATTTGCTTGCGCCTAAAATTTAAAATAATTGAAAATCCATTAAGAAAACAAACAGAAGTAATCAAAGTGATAACAAAGTAGAATTTCCTAGGCCAAACTGAACTCCTGTGTTAAAGAATTGGAATACTCATGCCCAAACAGTCTATTCATCTTTATTCACAAATAATAAAATAAAAAACTGGGCACAAAGAACAGGTCTATTAAAGCATTGGTTCCAATGATAATTATTCAAAACATTATCCATGAATGCGGTAACCTGTTGCTGAGAATTTAGCCATATTTTTTATGAAGTACATGGATAGAAGGTAAATCACGTACCTAAGTCGAGAATATATGATTTCTACTTACTGAAAGGACTGTCCAACCAGTATACCAAGAGTCAGTTGCTGCAAATTATTTTATAATCTAACAACTGAAATTATATATACCAGTTGGTAACAAGCCCTGCTCATGACCATTCAATACCTTAATCCATACTTGGTGCAAGGTGCCAGCCAAGTATGGTAATCATGCACAATACAAGAATCATCAGTACTCACACGAGTGCTGGCATCTCTTGATACAATCCATAGTGACCCTTTCTCTCTCCTCCCGTCGTACCAGCACCTCCTCATTGTCATCATTGCCTGTCAATAGAGGCCTTGAGAAGTGGCCACAACTCCAGTTATAGATGGTCGACTCTGGCAGGATGTTGTTGGTTGCCTCCGAGTTGCTTCTATAAATCGGAGTTGATCCACCAGCACTAGCTGACACGTCAGGTAAACCTGTTTGTTTATCATCAGGAGAGTTATGCAGGTGTGATCGGAACTCAAGAGAGTACACGCGACGTAGGCCTGAGAGATAGCTTTGTTGTGGAGGACTGACTGGAGGCGTCCTAAAGTTCATGGATAGATTGCCTACAAATACAAAATAAATAGTTAATATGTTTAGCATAGCAAGATGACAAGATGAGAATATCAGTATCAACATAAGCTGATTTAATCCAGTAATGGTATAAACCAGACCAGAAATCCACCGAGTATATTCTGCTTAATGAATGTCAGCTGTAATAATTCACATATGTTATGGCTAAATAGCTTTCCAAAGAGATCACTTACAATGAGACTAGACACATACAGTCAATTAATTGCAAGATCACTCAATATGTTATGTATTATTTGCATGTATATATATGGTTTTGTTTGTGTTTTACTTGTGCATCTACAGTTCCATCTAACTCGTTGAGTATTAAATGAAAGTCTCATGCTAGACAGAACAATTAATTAATATTTTTTTAGTTCCAAGGAAAAGCATATTACAATAGAAAGACCAAAAGATAACAAGTCAACACACCAGCATTCATGTCAAACCAAGAGTTTGAGCGTGCCAATCCTGCAAAAGTCACATTTGCCGAAGAAGAAGGGGCTGAGGACTCTCCTGCATGTATCATCCCACCTAACCTCGTACCTTTAAAAACCACGGGCTCAATTCCAATCATAGAAAGAGTCCTCTTAGCATAGATAGCAACCCTAGGGGAAGGGTCCCGCACCATGGAGATCATTTTTGTGATAAACTGTGAATAAGTTGCGATATCAAGTGACCTTGACCTAGCTGAATAGCCTAAGACCCCATTGCTAGTGTTACTGTTGTTGTTATTTTTTATTATTAAGCCAGGGTCAGAATGCTGCGATGAGCCATCCGACTGAGGCGAGCTGTTCATCACAGGGCTACTGATGGAGATACCACGACTGCTGGTGTCACTCCCAATTCGCAAAACTGGGCCTGAGGGGCAGGGGAAAGCAGCGCTCCCGCCAGGCTGTATGAAGCTAGTAAGGTTGGATAGGGAGGGAGGTGCTGTTAGCCGGCTGCTTTGTTGGGTCTTCCAGCACTCCTGGGGTACTGATTTCAACTGCTTGTTGTGGCCAATTGCGAAACGTGCAAGAGCTGAGAAATAAATAAAGTTATGAAAACATAGGTTGGTCTAAGTAATAATAAAAAAAAACTTAATTAAAAAGTAAAACTCTTATCTTCAAACTCTCTTTCAGTTACAATGAAAATTCATATCTAAATTGTTACCATACGAAAGAAATGGAGGAACATAACAGTTATTATGAATATTGTAAGACTGAATTACAACAGACCAATACATTTATGAACTAAAAAGTCTTAATTTACATGTGAGCAGATGGATTTTACTTTTTAAAGACCTATGTAAGTGATGGATCTGCCACAGGCTGACAGCATTCAAATGTTATCAGGTCAAGTGGAGCAGGTCAGATCAACCACATGTAGGTCCAATAAAGTATAAGCAATCTGATAGTTGTGGTACATGCTACATAGTATTTTTTTCTTTCAGAAACTTCAACCTTCTAATTCACTAAAAATATTTTGAAACAGCTTTGAAGAGAATTTCAAGCCCAACAGCATATCCTAACTGATCCAACCCACCAGTGGGTGTAGAAATCCCGGTGTCACTCATGAATCTACAGGTAGTCCTAAACAGATGGGCTTGACCAACAACCCAGACGTCAAGGGGTCATGAATTGATAGCCTAATTGGTATACCTGTAACAACCTCAGCTCTGACCAGTTGGCTACCATCAGAAGCAACTTGAAAGATGCTCTTAACAATATTAAGCTCTGCTTTGATTTTATCGTCATCGTCACAATCCTCATCAAGCCCATGACCATCCCTAAATGAGGTTGACCCAACATCCAGCAGGGTCCCAAGTGCAAACACTGCAGATGCTCTCACCTGACATGCCAAAGGAAATCAAGAATTAACCAAAGGTGGTTTCTCCAGAATTAAATGAACTTTGGCATTAATTCTATCAACACTAATCTCCTATTAAAAAACACACAAGGAACAAGCCGAAGTGCCCAACAGTCTATGGAAAGTGCCTTATCCTGGCACAATACATGTTGTTTATATCCTTTCTTTGGGGATAACTGGTACAAAGAATGCATTAAATAAAGTATGTTTGTAATGGAAAAATTACAAAACTATGCCTCACACAAAACTTTATATTTTCTTTGTATTATAAAATATAATGTTACTTTATACGATCTAACTGTAACCACCAATTAGTTAACATTGCTGAACTTTTCCTAACACTAAATGGTTTTCTAGTTACATCTAATACATTGCATCCATACCTTTATTCCTAGTTACTTCAACAACCTTGCGCCCTTTGCTCAATTTTTGTGAAGCCAAACATACATGGAGGGTTATTACGAACATATCTATAAGTTAATGAACAGTGAACAGTGGAGGTTGCAAAAAATGTGTTATCAGGGTTCAGCAATAATACTTTTCAGTTTCACAGCAAGAAACTGAAATCGTCACATATCCTAACACAACTTCAGAGAAATTAGTTGAATTCATCACCACATGAAAACAGAAAGCGTTCCAGTGGAAATAGAAAACAGAGTACCTCTGGTTGTGATTCTGTCAAAAAAGAAGCCACTATGCCAGGTGCATCAGATTGAAGCCCTAGCAACTGGGCCTCAGGGAAATCCTCCCAAAGTTTTCCAAGGCAAAGGCAGAGCCACTGAAGAAGCAGCGGCTCAGTTCCCGTGGTATGTGGGGAGTCATGCATGTGCATTTGAGCATGATTCGGCATGTGTGCGTGTGAGATCTGAAGGTGTCTTAAGCAAATTTCCATGAGACCCGTCTGGATACATGCTTCCTGGCCCTTCCTGTGTCCGTCAACTATAACAGCCAGTACAAAGGCAGCCATGGCCCGCTGCTCAGGGTATGCATCCAGGCTGTCAAGGAAGCGGATGAAGTATGTGTGGCCCCCATCCTTCACCAAATCCACTTGACACGACTGTTCAGCAATATTTAAGTCATTATAAGTGTATAGTATTTAACCAATTGAAATATTATTTGTACCTAACAACTGGCCATTCTGGTCATACTGGTGCCTAACTGAACAAATTTATCAAGTGTGGTTTTAGTAATTTCCTTTTTGTTAGTTGCCTATTCGAACAAAAAGTATCAGCTTCAATATAAAGGACTTCAGTTCAGCCATGTCAGTGGGGAGATCTTGGTTTCTGCTGTGCAGATAAAGAGATCAGGAAAATGCATGTGGCTTCAAGTAAATTTACTCTAAACAATTTGATCCTTTAAAATACATAAAAGGATAGGGAAATACTCAACAAGTACCTTGTCAAGAGCAAGAATCTTGGTCCATATGAAAACAAGAATCTGGCGCAACTCCATCGCAGTTGTTTGCAATAGCTTAAGAACATAAGGGAAGATACCTACCGACAAAGCCTATTAAGGATCAACAAATGAACACAACAGGTCAATAAACAACAATAAATGTTAATTTCTAAGAGAAACATTGCATCAAATAAAAAGGGAAAAAACATTAGAAAATAAGAAACGAAAAAACACTCTTTTACCCTATCGACGGCCCAAGGACCCATGTCAAGAAATCTACCTAGGAGTACCAACGCCCGAAATCTATGTGATTGGCTGAGCAAGACCTGACGACCAAAAATAACTGACGTGACTAAAGATTTCACAACATTATGCATTTCTTTTACTTCCAAATTTGAAGTCTCAAAAAGCTTTTTCTCAAGTCATCAATTACCTGAAGAACTATAGGCAACTGTTCTGGCGGCTTCTTATGCTCAGAACCATCATCAAGCCACACTTCAAAAGCCGTCAATTGTTCCGTGAAAAAAGGACTTGGCTGGTAAAAAAGACAACAATTATTCAATGCAAAAAGATACCATTACACAAGATTCAGAACCTGATCTGTATCTCAATAATTTATAATAGAAGGGTTACCTGAAACTCAGTGCTCGGCTCAGATAGCAAGTGCGGTAATTTAGACAGGCAGTTTTCAGCAGCCATGTCCCATGCATCCCTAGCAACATTAAGACTTTAAAATAGAAGAACGTGCAATCTATTGTGTTTGGTTGTGAGTGTGGCAGCTCAAAAACTTACCACATATGATGCTGGTGAGTGGGCGGAAGCAAGGGGTACGAAATTGGCGAACAATTAGCAGTTCGCATGATCCTCTCTGCCAACAAAAAGTTACGGAAAAGGCTAGCGAGAAGAAGATCTTGCCTGAATAGCCTCTGGAAAAGTTCTACACACAATAAACAAATAGATAAATGATAGCTCCTTGTTAATTTGCACCGGAACAAGTCTTGGAACTGGAGTAAGATCAGCAAACTGTTAAAACAGCATAACACTTGGTTTGTTTGGATGAATGGGTAGATTTACGGGGTTATAGACTAACCCAAGAATTTGAGAGTGTGGCTAACCCAACAAAAGTTTGTTAGTAGAATAGCAAGGTTAACTCACTAACCCAATGTTGCCTAATAGCTACTTGTTCACCCAAAAATGAAATAGCACTTCGAAATAGTTGCTAAACCGAGTTAGTGCCATTTTAGCTATTCCAAACACACCCTTATAGTTTCCATTATCAATTTCAACCCAAGAAAGAATAGATGGTTACCAAAGGAAAGAAAAAAGTTCAACATTACCATGAGGTAGAACATTCCAAGCTATAGTATCCGTGATTGCGGTAAAAATCCAATTGAGCTCGCCCAAAAGGGTTTTTCGGTCATTTTGTCGTCCAGGGATTTTGTCAATCAGAGCAGGGTTCAAAGAATCACGAAGCAGGGACCGACCATAGAACCTTCAAAATAATTAATCAGACGCCACAATAACATAAGATGCCACCAAAAAAGAAACAACAGTAGTTTCTTCACAGAGGTAATCAGCCTCGGGAATCCAAATTTATATGCAACTGGATTGTGGTTTCATACCTAGCCTACCCAACTTGTTTGGGACTAAAGGTTTTTTTGTTCTTGTTGAATTGTGGTTTGGAGATACTGTGTTTTTGTGTATCGAAGAGTGGACTATTAAAACCACCAAACCCAACTATGTGGAATATCACTACCATAAAATGGTTACATCTCAGAATGGCATAAGACGGCCATCACAAGAAAAATTAGCTGGCTGCTGGCATAATACGCTGATGATCACAATGGTCCTTGGTTAAATAGAATCTTGATATAAGAAAGCATGACTACCAGTGTAATGCCATCTTGATAGGTGTAGTCAAACAAGCAGTAAACACATCTGCAGGAAATTCCGCACTCTGCGGCAATGTCTCATGAGCCTCACATGCAGCAAGTATAATACAATCCTTTTGAGGAGATGGAGTACCAGAGGAACCCCCGTCTAAGCCTAATCTCTGTACAAATTACATCAGATAGGAAATTCAGCTGGATCCAAAGTAACTTAATAGATCTTTTTTAAGAGAAAAGGAGTAAAAATCTTTTGAAAAGTTAGACAAAGGGTTTGTATAATGCTCTGTAAAACACATTAAGAATCAGATCACAGCATGCCCTCTCTCAAAATGCAACCAATTTAAATTTGATCTATATGATCCATTTTGGTCCAAATATCTGGTAAAGGAGTGAATCTAAGGGTGAAAATTCAGTAGCTAGATTTATCCACAACAATTGAATTTTTCCAACTTTCTGATCCTAAAACACCCAATGTGACAACTTTTTATATGCAATATGATTTCATGGTACAGAACATTTTAAATGGTAGCATGTCTATTGAAGAAAATTTTTGCACCATAGGTAACAGGTACTGATGACACCAAATGTTACAGGATCCCTCTTGTGAGTCCCTATTCAATATTCAACTATAAGAAACTTTTGGGGGTTGATACGTTCAAAATATCTGCAGGATCGAAAAACTCAAAACATCCATCTTTTAGAAGAATGGGAATTTCACTAACTGTTGACCATGAAATACAAGTTAGAAGAGAAAAAAAACAATTCACCTCCACAAAAGCATTTAGAATTAACCCAGCAGCAGAGCAATCAAACACATAAATAGACGGTGTTTTCAGCCAAGAATCTAGATCACTGATTGGCAGAGGAATGTACTGTGTATAGCTCTTATTAAAGACCCAAATTTCTCGGTTGGTTGTTGGTTTGGGAACACCATGGCCATTGTAGTGAAATAGAACCCTTTCTGATCTGGCATATTTTCGACACGTACCACAGAGTTTCTTGACCTCCTCCACAGTTGGATCAAGTTGGAGCTTATATCGTGCCTGCCACAGAGGGTTACAATATTAAACGCATTTATAAGAAACTCCGCTTCCAAGAAAAATATTTTGTCCATTCTTCCAATTGCCTCTCTTATTCATGAACTCCAGGCACCAAGAAATTTATAATTTTAAGCAGCATGGACGAAAACTCTGCCTATGTTTTACGCAACCGGTCCCAAGCCCAGAAAAGAGGAGGTTTGTGATAGACTTGGCGATCCAACATAAAAAATTCAGCCAATCTTATGGAGATGAAACCCGATATGGGCTTCATTTCTAGCCTACCCCAACTTGTTTGGGACAAAAGGCTTTGTTGCTGCTGTTGTTGTTAAGCAGCATAGACAAAATATGCACACACAAAATCGGAGAGAAATAAAAATGTACAAAAAATGCGATCCTCATAATTTGGCACTCTACTTGATACAGATTTGTACTTTTAACTTTTAAGGATCCTGTTGCCTGACAAATTCCGAAAGAAAGTAGAACGGAACACAAGAATATTGCTTACCTTAGGTTGCCATCTCTCATATTGATTATGCAAGGCTTTTCCAATGCTTTCAAGAGCTTTAGGAGGAGCCATCGAAAACGGATCTAATTTCAAAAACCATACATTAAAACCATAAGTTCGCAATCCCAATGGATCTCTGTTTCTATTGTGCCTCATATGAGCATTACCCCATTTCAAATTACAGCGCCGAATATAAAGCTCTAGTACTAAGAATATCCAC
Source organism: Eleocharis quinqueflora (assembly GCA_964058865.1). NCBI lineage: Eukaryota > Viridiplantae > Streptophyta > Magnoliopsida > Poales > Cyperaceae > Eleocharis > Eleocharis quinqueflora. Next base: position 9,567 of record CAXKVX010001910.1, on the reverse strand, counting down.
GTAATATGTCAATTTTCTCTCCTGTATTCTATATCATTCATCATTTAGGCCACACTTTGACTAGAAGGTACTAAAAAATTGGAAGAAAAAATAAATTATCCTAGAAACAAGATATGGAATTTACCTATCCAGCACTCCATTCGAGCACAAGGAGATATTTTTATAACATCTGGTGGGTCCACGCTTATATTTAAACATAGCACCAATGCAACACAACCCGTTTTCATCTGTAGAACAATTGAACAAAACATATCTTATATGAGCTAATTGCCCCCAATTTTTTTTTGCATTTAGCAATGTACCCTATCTAACTGAAATCTCCTGACAACAGCCTTCCAACAGTGTTGAGAGACCAACATCTCATAAATCAAACAGCATATTCCCGTCAGTCAACTGACAGAGTAACATGGGTCAAGTTTACATGAAATGCCTAGAAAACAAATTGCCAAAAAAATGCATTTGCATCATATTGGCTGCCGACAAAATAATGGTACAGAACATATGGGTACCCTGATGCTACTGCAGTCTGATTTTTATATGATTCATTTTGACATCTCCTTGTTAATTTCCTATTTGTGGCATATCTGATGCTAAAAGCTCAAATGATACTTGAGCTTCTTTTGCTTTTCTTTCTCCCTTTGTTTTGCTTTTTTTAAGAAAAAAATAAAGATGTCACTAAAATTACGTACAAATATTAGCATCCTGGTGGTTTTCAGTCGTATATGCCATAGGAATACCAACTTAAGAAAATAAAGGAAAAAACACTTTGATACATAACTGATGCACTCATGAGATAAAACCATTAAAGACCCAATTAGCACACTATCTCATGGACATCAAACAAGCTAATCTTTGGTTAACAAAAAAACAAAAAGATATATATTCATGGTTGCTTCTCCACACTACGCAGGCTACAGTACCACAATTTATAAACTTTTGCAACACAAAAACTTGAAGTGGCCTATTGGCAACTAATAGAATCGGTTTAAGCTAATTAACTCATGGCAACTTAGAAATACTCAGCTCCCACTTCTTGTGTGGTGCATCTCTCTAGAACCCATCCGTTTTCACAAAATTTGTAAAATGGATCAACCGAAATGAACTCGTCAGGAATCTTTAAAAACTACTAGAATAAAAAAAACGAGCGGTGTGATTTACATACCCGATCTTTAAGCCGCCATTTTGAGACCAGACCTTCATCCGACGGTCCAGCTTGACTCTGAGTGTCATCTTCGAACCCGTCATGCCTTGATTCACAAAGCACCACACTCTGAGGCAAGTACGGCATGCTGGTTTCAGGGCCATCATCCCCTGCTCCGCCTCCTCCGACTATCACCGGAGGTTCTGCCACGGTCACCACCGCCGGAGGCGGTGTCTGGGACAACCTTGAAGCCATCAGATCTCCCAATGCCATCTAACTTCCTAGCATGCGGTGCCTGAGCTAACCCATGCAACCCGAACCCTAGAAGAGGGTTGGTCGCAGAGAAGAATCCAATCGGATTGAGAGAAGAGGCTCTAATCCCCAAATCAGCGAAACCCTAGAGGAGGAGAGAAACCCTAGACTGGGGAGGTGGAGGCGGGGAGCGGGGAGCGGGGAGCGGGGAGAAAGAGAAGAGAGAGAAGAGAAAAAAAAACAAAGTTCGCAAAACAGGGATAAAAAATACTAACTTTTTAAAATAAAAAAAACTAAATGTTGTAATCAACCCAGTGTTCGCCTTCTCTCTTTTATTTATTCATGTGGAACTTTTGTAGATTTGCCCAAGAAACTTTCTCGTTATCCTCATGAGGCATATCACCACGGTTATCTTTGTAATTTTGACAAAAAATTATAATAATTTGATAAAAAAATTGAAAAATAGAAAAAATTTATAATATATTTTTTAACTGGTAGATTAGTTGTGTTTTAAATATGATGTAATTTGAGTGTCATTGATACTCGATCATCAACCATTAATTACTAACCGTTAAAAAAATATATGAAATTTGATATTTTTTTAAGGGAGTTGATACGTAGATATCATATTTGATATCAACTATTGATATCGGTTTTATCATACATCTTTAGTTGAGTTATCATGCACATTATTTGAGTTATTATGCATGTTATTTTTTATAATGAAATAGTTATACATGTTGTCGATTTTATTATGCATCTTTAGTTGAGTTGTCGTGCACATTATTTGAGCTATTATGCATGTTATTTTCTCTAATGAAATAGTTATACATGTTACTTTTTGTACTAAAATAGTTATGGTATAACATGCATAATAACTCAAATAATATGCATTATGACTCAACTAAATGTGCATAATAAAATCAATATCAATAGTTGATATCAAATGTGGTATCTACGAAACATTATCCTTTTTTTAAAGTATTAAATGATACTCAAAACTCATCAAATTTAAAACAAAATTAATCTACATGTTGAAGAATGTATTTATAATTTTTTATCAAATTATTTGAAAATTCATCATCAAAATTGCCAACATAACTCATTGTACTTATTTTTTTTATCAAATTATTTGAATTTACAATATATCATGATATCGCTGATTATTAGTGTTGGACATTACATTCATTCATCAGATGATATATTTAATTGTACTTATTCAATAATGTGCCTTTGGAAGTATGAACTATCAACTCTTTAGAAAATATATTGGGGTCTTAATTTCCTCTTTTAGCTGAGGCAATTTGAGAAACCATGTTATCAAAATTAGTTGCACTAAACTGTGGTGAAGTATACAGTTATAAGCTTATAATATTCATTTTTAATCAATAAAATGTTTTCTTGATTTGTTTATAATTTATATGTTCATCGCATTGAAAAAAAATGTGGTCGACCTATTGTATCTCACAATTTGTAATATAAAATATAAATATACCTACCAAATGTGAAAGAGGAACACTAGTTAGTAGGGAAAAAAAACATAGAAAAAAGAAAGGCAGCCCTCAGGTCAAGTATGCATTAATTATCCTTCTATCCAATAGATGTGAGTTATTTCCTTTTTAAAATTTAGCATCATGGTGCAAACTAAAATCCAAGTTTTTTAATAGATACGAAATTGGTCGTTTTCTGTATTTGGACATGCAAATAAAAACCTTCTTTTTGTCTACAAATCGAAGGTTTTTACAAGATACAAACAAAATTCAACGAGCGGGTGATCTAAAACTTCTCCTGAACAAAAATTGTATCATTATTAAAATGAGGATGAATTGAACTTGATTTTGGTCCTTCGGCGTTTCTATTGTAGGCGGAATTACACGTATATCTTTAAAAAGCTTTAAAATTATATATTTTCTTCTTTAAATTTGAATATTATGTATTTTTTGGAAAATATAAAAATTACGTATTTTTTGGAAAATATAAAAATACGTATTTCCTCCTTTAATTTTTTGGAAAATATAAAAATTATGTATTTCCTCCTTTAAATTTGAATATTATGTATTTTTTGGAAAATTTAAAAATTACAGGTTTATTTATTTTATTATTTTTATATTAAGAATCATTTTAAATGTGTAAATGCTCAGATTACTCTTATATAAAAGCGTTAAAAAATGTAGCTTGTTTAATTGAAAGCGTAATGAATGCTCAAGTCTGAACAAAATTTGATAAAAGCTTTTGTCATTGGAATGTTGGGTCGTTATCAAAGCAATCTAAGGATAGACCACTAAATAGTTACTTAGAAAGATTTTAAAGAAATAAAAAAATCACATGCTTATGTATTAACGATTCAATAAGTTTGAGGTATATGAAAGCACATATGCAAATTATGCCAACTGTGTCGATTCTCGCATGTCGACACCAAGATATATTTTCATGTTGACTACCGAAATTGTGTCATAAGGAAGTGTCAAATAGATGTTTGTTGCTACTTCAACTATGTAATCAAGTTCGTTATATTGTTTTGAGGCTACTTCTCATGGTGTATGGTTGAGGAATTTTATGTTAAGGCTCAGAGCTATATATTCTATTTTTAGGTTATTAAGGATTATGTGTGATAATTCTGTTGCAGTCTCTCTTGTCAAGATAATAAAGTGAAAGTTGATATTAAGTATTTGACTGTGAGAGAGCACATAAAGAAGAATAAAGTGGTCATTGAGTATATTCGCACAAAATTGATTTTAGTTGATCCATTGACAAAAGGCATGTCACCACAAAAGTGCATGGATCATGTTGCAGTTATGGAACTTGATTTCATTTATCATTTTGTATGATATGATTGTAAAACTCTTCGTTAAAGTTTTAATGTCATTCTCTTGTTGATTGTGTATATTAAATTTGATTGATCATATAGTTGATAATAACATTGTTAAAGTTAAAGACCTAGAATAAACATTGAGTTTATTCATAAAGTTTAAAATTAATCACATAAAGATTGAATTCAAAGTTGCAAGTTGCATCGTGATACATGAAAAATAATATTAGCTAAAAAGATGATTTACTACCATGATTCATGTATCTTGTTTCTTTATTTTTTATATTGAGATAGTAGATGCATTATGGTTACATCAGATGATGAGATCAAGTGGGAGAATGTAAATAACTAATTAATTATTATGGGCCATTTGATTAGTTAATTATTTATAGAATCATCTCAGTTCATGTTTTTATGCATCCTTTGATGGCACCTATTGAATGATTGATTAGCCTATTATAAATACACTCAAGTATGATGGAGAATTGTCTGTAGTATCACTCCATCACACATAAATAAGTGGGAAGCATATAGAGAGAAGAGAGACAATGTCTGGACCGAGATCCTGGAGTATACCATCAAATCAAGGGAAGAACTTTGGTCTAATAGTGCTCTTCGATTTTCTCGCAGTTCCTTGCAGATACTTCAACAACTCACATAAAGAAAAGTAATGACTGAAGATACACAATGATTCTTGGTTATTTTCCATATTAAGAATCATTAAATTCCTTACATTTCTTCCTCTAAAATTGGATATATATTTTTTCAAAATTTTAAAACTTATAGACTTATCTATTTTATTGTTTTTATATTAAAACTCATTTTAAATATATAAAATACCAATTTTACTCTTCAATAAAAGTATTAAAATGTAGCTTGTTTAATGAAAAATATTTCTCATATTCGATCGATTTTTTAGGGCAAATTAGTATTTTATACTTATGATGTATACCTGATGACATTAAAATATACCTCTTTTAACTTAATTAAAAGTAAATAAATTTTGCTTGTTTAATATAAGTATCAGACTGATTCTTGATCGATTTTCGAGAGCAAATTGTTCATTTATCTACTTTTGATACATATACAGTAGTATACCTGCATGTCATCAAATATATGTCAGGAGTACAAAATGACTAATTTGCCCTCAGAAACCGATCAAATATAAGACTGCATTTTTATTAAATAAGCTATATTTTTTAATGCTTTCAATTAAGAATAAAATAAGTATTTTACACATTTAAATTGAGACTTAATATAAAAATTAATAAATTTGTAAGTTTTTTTTATTTTCGAAGAAAAATAATAATATTTAAAATTTAGAGAAAGAAATATGTAATTTTTCACCTCTATTATATTATTATTATTAAGAGATTGCTGGATTGCTGACGGGAATGCAATGACTGGGTTTAAGCTCGTGTCAAAAAAAGACATCAATTCTTTAATGTGAGGTGAAACCGTGAAAATGACAAATAATGAATAAAGTGAAATCTAAATAAACAACAATATTCTGAGGTGACTACAAACAAAGTCTACCATTTTATATGAACCGAGCCATACTTTTATTATAAAGAAATATGTTTGCTTCTTTGAAGAGGAATCAAGTATGATTCAGTGGCTACACGCTTCGATACCACTAGAATCTGTGCCATAAAAAATAAAACTAGAACAGTTTTACATTATATTTATATGAATGAAATGTATGTATACCGAGAATAGTGCTAATTAATAGTTATTTGGTTCTAGTTAAACATTATTGTTTTCCTTTTCTGAAAGAAAAAGATAATTTTGTTAGTTTTCATTTCTTCTTTGAATAGTTATATGGGAGTTGATACGTAGATATTAATATTGATATCGACTATCAATGTTGATGTTATTATGCAGTTTAGTTGAGTTACTATGTACATTATTTAAGTTATTATGCATATTATTTTTGTACTGAAATAATTATGCATGTTATTTTTTTTTACTGGAATAGTTATGCATGTTATTTGAATTATTATGCATAATATTTTTTTCAATACAAAAATAACATGAAATAACATGTATAATAACTCAAATAAAGTCCATAATAACATCGGTATCGATAGACGGTATCTATATTGGTATCTACAGAACACTTTCCTAATTATATATATGTCTTACTAAACATTAAATCGTTAAGTGATCACATTATCATAAAACCTTATTGACCGATTTTTAAAGGTTTGATATACATTTCGGTGAAAATTTTACTTCCAAATGGACCTAATTTCAAGTTAAGAGTAGTTTGAAATATTTTTGCTACAATATTGAATTACTTTCTGCAATCAATATCACTCTTGTTTAAATTTTACTTTCTAGACACAAACTTCTTATATATGACATAGCGCTCTTAGTTCAGTTCGTTAGAACGCGGGTCTCCAAAACCCGATGTCATAGATTCAAATCCTACAGAGCGTGATTTTATCTAAAAAAATAAAGTAAAATTGAAATTGAAATTTTCTTTTCGATAAAAAGGTAGAAAAAAAGTCAATAAAAGAAAAAAAAATTTATTAAATCAAAGATCCAATAGATCACCACATCTATATTGTAAAAATGCAGTCATAAATAATCCTGCCAAAGTGATAGGAATTAGGCCTAAGACAATTTCAAACAGAAAAACTTCAATCATTTCAATATTATCGCATGATTGAATTTGTTGATTTGGGTCTAATTTGAGTTGATTTGGCAACAGACTCTCATAATTTGAGTTTGATTTTGATTTCAGAGGGATCAATTCAACTTCTTTCGGTCTAGACAATATCTACAAACATCCAGCAACCCTCAATTTCATTTCCCATGCCATATTTTGATTTTAATTTGATTTATTTCACTGTTAGGGGGCATTGGGATAAAACATGAATAATTGGATTTTCAATTTGAGTTTTGGGGCTCAGATTCTATCTCCCTTGATCCGGTGAGGTTCTTAAATCATCAAGCTATTGGATTAAATTCATCAACTCATCTCTTGTTTGACAATTTGCAAAACACATAAAGTACTAACCCTGCACAATTGAGTTTTGGTGAAGATGAAGGTTAAAACAGGTACAACCCAATGTCAAACATGCTTATACATGCCGTGGACAAGTCAAGACATGGTCTAAGCATCAAGGAAAGGCTTCAAGGCACAAGACAGAGCACAGTGTTACCATAACGCTTGCTCACTCGTTATAACGTGTCCACCAGGCGTTATAACGAGTCATAACGCCTTAGGAGGAGAGAGAATGCCAAGATGCTGGAAAATCCCGAGACAAGCGTTACTGTAACGCTCCAGCAAGGCGTCACAACACCTGGCCATCTGTTATAACACCTCAGCCATGCGTTATAACGGGTTAGAAGTTCTCCGGCCCATTTGTCAGCTGCAGAAGGGCAAGAAGGGAAAAGGCTCAAGGCATTATAATGCCTTCCCCATGCGTTATGGACATTTCTATAACGTCAGAGGTATTTCTTCATAGATCAAGATCCCAAGAAGTGCTCAGCCTATATAAAGATTGCAAATTCGACCCAGAAGGTCATCCAAACATTCAGAAAAGCTTCTCATCTGTAATTGAGCACTAAAGAGAGCCTCTTTCAAGTCTCCTCAAGCTACCTAAACCTGAGAGAGACCTTTCTTAATGGTGAAAACCAAACAGGATTCTAAGGCAATGTTGAAAAATAATAAAGCATGTCTTGTCACTAAGGATTTCACACAGAAAGAAGGTATTGATTACAATGAAACCTTCTCTCTAGTTTCTTCAAAGGATTCATTAAGAATCATATTAGCATTAGTAGCGCATTACAATTTGGAGCTCCACCAAATAGTTGTAAAAACAACTTTTCTTAATGGTGACATTGAGAAAACTATCTACATGAGACAATCGAAAAACTTGTGGTCAGTGATCCAAAGTCTATGGTATGTCGGCTTAAGAAATCTATTTATGGGCTCAAACAAGCATCTCGACCATGGTATTTTGAAGTTTCACAACATAGTTAGCTCATAATTCATAAAGCATATAACTTAATCGGAAGAAAATGAATTCCAAAACCGCGCTCTGCTACCACATGTAAGTAGACGTTATCGTGCTCAACTACTTACATACAATCATTATCATAAGTAATACTAATCATCTTTCAATTTTCGATGGCGGAATTAAAATTACTAAAAGACATTAAAGATCTTGAAAATCAAAATCTCCACACGTAAATCAATCAAGAGATTTCGTACCTCTTGCCATGTCTAGCGGTAGAAGAATACTTGAGTTGTTCTCCGCAAACCGTCAGAAGAATCGCAAAGCGATTTCTCTCCTCTTTCTCTTTCTAAGCAATGACAACTTATTCTTTATGAAAAAATGGATGAAGAGAGGATCAACCTTACATTAGAACTCACATATATATAACTGCCTGTCATTAAGACAATTCTTACAGAGGGAGATGTATTTGTACAGATCGCGTCAGCACAGAGATGCATTTGCGCCATCTCACTTAGGTGCATGCATCATTTAATTAAAAGATGATGTACAGCGCCTCTAGTGAAAGATATGGATAAATTGTTTGAAAGCTCAAATTATCTAATTTTTTAGTGAAATAAAGCCAAAAAAATTCACAAATTTTTTGGCATATAACTTGACCGAATTTCTTGAGATTTTGACCCTTGATTAAGTTCAAATGTTATATGTGATTATTTAATAATATGGCAATTATGTTAATTGCACATATTATGCTCCAAATAATTCTCTCGATCACACAAATACCTTGTAAAATCTTTGAAAATGTTTCTTGAGCCTCCCTTGCAATTGATTAGGTTTCTTGATGAGATTTTGACAATCTTGCACATGTATACCCTAGTTTCTTCCAAAATTAAATTGCCTTCAATTGGGGCCCATTGTACGCTTTGTCATGCTTTTGATGCTTGTCTTATTTTCTTATTATTTGTAGGCTAATAATTGGTACATTTCAGGGGCCAACATCAGAATCATCGGTGTGGAGGTTCCTTCGTCTTCCAGATTTCAATCCTACAAGACAAAGAGAAGTAAGCGAGCAAGTGAGCAAGAAAAATCTGAAAAAATAAAAATAAAAAGGAAAAGAAAAGAAAAGAAAAATTGCTTAGGACTAATCATTGAAACCCTACTAGAGATACCGTTGTCCCGACAACAGCGCAAAAAACTTGATGTAGTATTCCTATACTATTATTATCCAAGTTCTAATTACTCAAATACCATGTTGGTCGCAAGTGTACGACAGTCGTTGGTACGAATTGAATGTCGATCCCAAGGACAATTCGACCTCTAATATAACTGAACAATTAATCACTTACTTATCTCGATAATAGATATATTGGTTCAATTGTTGGTAGCTTGGAATTAGG